>LSHF01000039.1:0-192596 GCA_001660795.1 Leptoxyphium fumago | reverse complement strand
ATCATCGGCATCACGGTGTACATCGCCAACATTGTCAAAGGCATGCGCACCGTGTCTGCTGGCGCGTACGGCGATTTTGCCGAAGAGCTCAATGCCCGGCATGGCAGGGATAACTCAGCTGCAGGAGAGCTCCTGGGCAGAGAGGCTTCGAACGAGCTTGTTTGCGGAGTTGAACTGTATGGTACAAAATGGTATGGCTGTGTGTGTCTTGAATCAGCTACATTCTGGGAATGCGTGCTCGKTCKMYGMCTASWGTCSTCGAAACAGGAGCAGGCGAAGGAGCTGCTTGGCGATAAGCGGCCGGTGGTAACCTCGCGCGCGCCTCCAGCCTTCTTCGACATCTTCATCGCTGCATTCCGAGAGGGCCAGTATCCCGCGCTGCTGGGTGACGATGCTTCCATCTACCCGCTCGATGTTCTCGGCGAGCCCGCCATCGAGGCTGCTGTGAGGTGGGGCGCCTTCCCCAAGGTCTGGATCATCCACGGCGCCGCCGATACCGTCGTGCCGGTCGAGGACTCGCTCTCTTTCCAACGGGCATTCGAGCGCAGATTCCCCGACCTTGCCAGCTCTGCGTTGAAGCTGTCCGTCCGTAATGGGGAGGAGCATGGGTTTGAGAATCATACTGCCTCTGGAGGGGTCGTGACACTGAAGGATGGCTGGGTTGAGGAAGGGCTGGATTTCCTACGGCTTCGTTCTTGGATGGCTTGATTATAGATCTTTGTCTTGGTATAACGATTAAGATGAGGCGATCAGACCTATAGTCAATTAATAAACACCTAACTGTCAATAATGCGCAATCCATCATGTTCAAGCCCAGCCTGAGTTGGCAATCCTTAATCCACGTCCAGTATTCCCTGCTGTCGTGGTTCTTGCAACGCCTGGGTCGCTGGCACAGCCGTAGTGGGCGACAGTACCATCTGGCCATACCCTTATAGCACTGGCGCCGAACCTCCTTCCACAGATTTTGCAATGGGCGTCTTCGGTGATTCTCACACTCTTGTTCCTCCCCTTGAATGAATGTGAGCCGTAGTCCTCATCACCCAGAAGCAGTGCTCTCTCCGCGTCAACTTTCCTCACACCCTCGAGAGCGGCCACGATAGCGGCCTCACGTCTGGTGCTTGTTGCAGCCCTGATACGGCCACGGAAATAGGCTGTGAGTTCTGAAACTGCAAGGTCATCTGGCATGAGGTCCAACGTGCTACTGGTCGGCAGGCGCGCTCCATGCTTGCTCAGTAACTCCAGTGCCTCGGCCCATCGTTTTGCTTCCGTATCGTTGGGAGGCTTCAAGTAGAGGGACAGAAGGATGGCAAATACGTTCGACCCAACTTCCTCCAAGGAGGTCGATCGATGCGTTGGGTGTGGTCTTGTCGTGTCTTTCTTCTGTGGTCGTGTCGGTGAGGTGGTGAAACCCAGATGGGGTTTGTCGCAGAGTTGTTGCGACTCTTGTTCTTGTTGCTGGAGGTATATCCTATTGCAGTAGTCCTCAGCCTTCGCAGAATCATTCAATTGGTACACGTATATGCTCAATGCCTGTCGATGGTTGCCAATCTTCTCGAGCACGATAGCTCTTGACTCGGCGAAGACGACATCGTCCTTTGGTAGCTGCTGCAGGGTCTTGGCTCTATTGAACCAGTCGCTCTTTCTGATTAAAGCCTGTAATTTTTCTTGGAGCTGCTTCTTTTCATCCTGGTGCTCGGTTGATTCAGTGTCACTTGCGGCGCCTATTTGCTTCAGCTCCGCGACGTAAACCTCGACTAGTTGCTGATGGTGCTCAGGGTCGATGTCATCCCACTCAGCGATGATATGCTCCAGATACTTCTGCTCCAAGCGCACGTCTGTGATCTTGAGGAATTCCAGTACTTCATCCCGAGGCATCTCTTCCGCATTCCTGCTATCCTCAGTAAACACTGACATTCCTGCCTCTGAGTCAACCTCAATAGGCCATTGGACAAACTCGATGATCAGACCGACAAGGTCAGGAGTTAAATGTTTGAGGTAGGCGATTGTGCGCTGAGGTCCTTCGAGACCTTCAGGTACACGACCCTCCACTTCACCTTTGCCGAACTTTGCCAGCATCTCAAGTGATTGCCTGTGCAACTTCTTTCCGTGTAGGAAATCGAGGAGGTCATTGTAGCGTTCGCTCTCATAGAGTGAATTTNGCACCACCGCTGGGTCGCAAAAGTTGTCGATGCGGAATAACGATCCAGCCAAGGTCGGCGAAGCTAACATGTACGAACGGAACAGTGTCGTGTCGACGAGCTTGGCGACAGATAGAAGCTCAGCCTGCCAATCGATGACGGCATCATCTTCATACAATCTTTGAGGGAGTAGGTAGGCGAAAGGAGGCCGCCCGGTCTCTGGGTCAATTGGAGGTGGATCTTGCTTCAGAGTGCCATCCAAGTTCAGGTAGTTCTTCACTCGCACACGAGCCTGGGGGAGAAAACTAATCAACTCCAGAGTCGCCTGTCGAAGATCATTGCCCTGGAGAGGCTTGTCGTGCTTGGGATTGAGGGTTGGCTTCCCTGCTTTTGTACCTGTCGTATCGGCATCCATTCTGCTCGATTTGATTGAAGCTGCATCCGAGTCTGCTCTCTTACGGCCGCCACCGCCGCCTGGGATAAGCTTACCAAAGACAGTCTTGCTCGGAGTCGAGTGGTGGTGAGCGGTCTTGTCTTTTGTGTCTGTACCCTCAATCGCAGGTTCATTCTCTTCCTCTTCGCTCTCAGAGATATTCGAAATTTCACCGGCAATCTCCTTTGGGTACATGGCGACAACATACTCTGGGGAAGCCTGGGCATCGGTGAAGAGGTCCAGAGCAGGCCTGTACATCTGTTGATGAAACAACCAAGTAGCCTTCTTGATCTTGATTTCTCTCAGCCGACCCTGCTTATCATGGATGAGGGTGTCTTCAAGAGACTGCAGGATACTAAGGGCCTCATCGAATTTCACACTATCAACCAAGTCCCTCAGCTGATCATCGTACCCTTGCGCATTCATACGCCATATTGTCCTTTCAGACGCAACAATGAAGCCCTTCCCAGCGTGAGCGAGACTAATGTTCGGCTGGGGTACGTGAAGGATATGAGCCTGTGGTACGCTGATGGTCTGGAGCAAGCTGAGAGTGTCCGGATTGCGGATTTGTAAGGTTCCCTTGTCTGGTGGTTGTAGGCCCAGAAGGTACGGGTAGCTGTAGCCTATGGCTTCTGGCGCTTGCGACCACGGCACTTGTCTCCTATCAAGCGGTCGGCCGTCCACGTCGACAAAAAGGGTGTTGACATCCTTGGCCAGGATGACCTCGCCGTTGCTCAGACAAGCGGCCATGGGCTTCGGCACCCATGACCCCATGCCCATGTAGCCCATCCCACTCGAACTCACTGCCGCGAACCTGACGCCTGGCAATTCACCCTCTCGCACATCTCCGACCGATGGGTTACCACCATTGCCGGCATCGTTTTGTAGCTTTGTGCTACCGGCAGGGACGGATCCGACAGTCCCTCCTCTGAAGACAGGCTTGATATCGCTCGTCTCTATATCAGCAATCACAAACCCAGGATCCATACCAGCCACCAGCCTCTGACCGTCCATCCAGACCACAGTTTTTACATTGGCCTCGAGTTGCAACTCTTCTGCGTTATCTTGCTCATTGCTGAGCTCCATATCCCGCCATGTCCAGATTAGTATGCGGCGCTTGACAGCGACGGCTAGCCGCGAAACCAGGCTCGGTACACCGGTCTCACCATCCTTCACGACAGTGCTAGTGACAGCAAAGCATGTAGCACCCCTCGTCTTGTCGAGCCTTTCAATGAGTCCGTAGCTCTGTATGTCGTGCCAGCTGACGTATCCGTCGCTAAGACTGACAAGCAAATTGGCCTCCTTGATGATTGCTAGTTGCTGTATCGGCCGACGACCGAACTTCTCCTCCTCGCGCAGTAGCTCCACGGCTTTGCCCTTGCTCTTGCTCTTTTTGTCTCCATCCTCACCATTCACTCCTGGCTCATCCACGGTTGTTGCAGCTGTGTGGGCGGCCGGTTCTAGGACGCGATAGATTCGCAGGCTGCCGGTGTTGAGCCCGACAAGAAGTCTATCACCATAGGCGAGCAGTGACTCGATTCTGGATTTGTCTTTGGCTTTGAGCTCGTGTATAGGCTGCGCTCTGAAGGCGCATAGCGCGTCGCCCACCACCATAGTCTCGTGTTATAGGTAGCGCTGTCGTGTTCTCATGGCGAGTATATGCCACGCAAGTAGTGCTGCTTGCTCTCGTGTTGGCGGTGGTGAATCTGGTGCAATGTTATTGGTATATGCGAAACGAGATGTTGCGACAGCCAATAATAAGTATGAGGTACTAAGGCTCAGAGACGTCATACGAAGTGCCGGTGGGTTTCAGATATGCTTATCTAATACTGCGTTGATGATTATTCGATTCTCAAATCTCTCACTATCAGACAATTCTCTCTACATGCGTTTTAGTTGGACAACAGCCCAAATAATTTGACAGATGCTCGAACGTTACACTTATCGCAAGGACTACTGTAGCTGCTTGCTTTTCTGCAAGGTCAACAGACCCAAGGTCCACCTGCGTTGATAATGCATCAAGCTGGTTTGCTTCAGAGCAAGTAGATTGACGATGCATTCAACAGCTTTTCGCTTGGGTGGGTATGACTAGGTTGTATCGAAGCCAATGACATGAATGGAGCAGACTCCCAAATACTGAGAATTTCAGATGAAGACTTGGAATGATAAGAGGCGTAGTAACAGCGCTCTCCCGTCGCACTGACTTCTCGAATGGACAAACAACTACCACACACATGAGCTGTTTGAAAGGTCGCGTTGAAGACCGGATGAGTACGATGACAGTTGATCCTGATGGTACAGACGCATGACCATGCGAAACCCCAACTTCGATTTGCCTTGCATCGCCGCCTATGCTTTCTAGGTTGCGAAAGCATCACTTTGCCGACCTCACGTAGGTAGGTAAGTTGGGAAGTCTTGAAACCATAAATGATGTAATCTAGACACCCTACACCTTCTTAACTGATACCTGGATCACATTCACTTACCAAAAGAGGGAGGAGGATCCAGGGCCGGGTGCATGTTTGCTGGTTGATACAATAATAGGGGACATGTCGGAATCAGAATTGAAGATCGTCAAGAGTCGTAAGAGGTTTGAATTTACGCTGTCTCACATGTGCACAGTCCTGCTCGGCTGCAGAGTGGATGCACGCTGCGGCTCTGCTGTGGACATGGTGTAAATGGGTAGGTGGAGAGCGTACGTAAGTGGGTCTGGGGAGGTTGCTGGGAATGACCCTGTTACAGGACGACGCAAAATAGCACACAGCTTGTGTTGGATGTGAGCAATACAGGGTCGCTTGCGAGCATTGGAACCGATAGGCGGATGGTTACGGATTTGAGAGGTGTAGTTTTGTATAGGTAATAGTAACTGGGACAGGTGTGATGCTACCGCATTATTACTTGGTAATACGCGCATGCGCCTACCTACCACGATGATACAGTATGATCACAATACAACTTCGACGAGGACTTCACACACGTACGTTTGGTTTATTACGAGGCGAACACAACGGAGGGTTGTGCCGTAGGGATGGTTTGTGGCTTTTCCAAGGCATGAACCATTGTCACATTCTCTAGGATCACCGTGATGGCGACCCACGTTGATTGGACGGATACGATGGTGTTGTCGACGCAACTCCTCCCTCTTTCTCTTCGCCTCGCCTCGCTTCGCTTCGCGTCACCTCACCTCGCCTAGGTAGTCTCGAGCTGTGAAGGAAGGGTGTGGCTGGGCCCGGGTTCTGATCCGGATTTTAGTGGCATCTCAGCGGCATGGGTGTGGGCGGTTGGCCTGGGCTTTGCACGTCCACCGGGCGCGCAGACGTGTCGACTGGGAGGGAGCAGGCGTCACGGTGATGGCATTGCGGGTTGGGAAGTTGGGGGGTACTAGGCATGTGGCTGTCATGGCATCTGTAGAGGGTCATGACACTGCGAGGGTTGGGGATGTTGAAGCCGAGGTTGGAAGGTTGAACAGACAAGGAGATTGGGAAACGTTTGTCGACGAAATTGCCTCCAAGGCAGGATACCACGGGTTTCTTTTATATTGTTTCCGTATCTCATGGCATACCAGGTACGACGGGAGGGTGGAGGGATCGGTTACGGTTGGCCATGTCTGCCGCCGCAAGGGAGGAGGACGTGGGCGGTTGAGGGGTTTGAGAGATTGAAGGATCGAAGCAGGCAGACACGGGTGATGGGATGGGTTGGGAAGTCCTGGCGGATCAGAGGATGAGGATTGGCCTGTGAATAGAACGGATTGATTACTTGATGCATGAGCGGGAGGATGCATGAAGCATGAAGGGATTCTATGGATGGGAGGGCAACAATGTGACGCAATGGCGAATCCGCAATCCATACTGCGCCGTGTCGTGTCGTGTCGTGTCGTGTCCTATCGTCTCGCATCGTGTCATATCGTATCATATCTCATATCGGCATTGCTGCCCCTGTCTCCCGCGGCATAGGAGGCTGTGGCGATGGGCTCAAACAAGATATTGCTTGCTGTCAAGCAGGAGGCGCGACGAGACTGGAGAGGCGAACAGCTGGTTTAAAGTATCTTGTATTGCACAGGCGAGGAGGCAGGACAGGAATTCAAGCTTGCGTGCCTGAAACCCCCACGCAATGACAACAATAAGAAGGATCATTTGCATGTGGGCTAGTAGAGGCGAGATGGTGGTTGCACATTCGGGATTGAATCGATGGGCTTTTGAGCGAGTACCTCCTCATAGTCCCTGATGCATTCGCTTTCGAGTAACCAGATAAAACACAACGCAACGCAATGTGAGGGACGACTTGATTTGCGAGAGATAGCGGTGATACCATGACTGGAGGAAAGATGCCTGGAGCCTTTTCTTCTTCTTTTCATTTCGTGTATAATTCACCAGGCATGCCTGAAAGCGGCTCTACTCATGGTCATGCTCACGCGCTCCTCGTTCTCTTTGTGCTACATGGATAACATGAAGGGCGAGTATATAAGGCAACGGACAAGGAGTGGCAGGGCAAAGGTGGAAAAGGAAGAACGGCCCAAGCCAGTCCCCACTCTGGCTCCTCCCAACTCAGACGAGACGAAAGGTCGGCCCACAATCACATGTGAATCGATTATCCAATTACAGTAATGTCGATCCCAACAAGGCAGGTGTCGATGACATAAGCAGTCATCACATGCAAGCGTCTCAACTTTCGCCTTTCCCACCAGCGTCACATGCCAAATTCCCATCCGGTGTTTACCTCCCATCTCCAATCCAGTCCAATCCAATCCAATCCCATCTCATGCGTCCCAGGCCAATCCAATACGTCCAAGTGCGTGCGTGTGGGTGGATGTACGCACCACTTCACGTACGTCTGCTTCGACCTCGCCTCCAGGGAAGAGAGAGAGAAGGAGAGCAAGACGGGCCAGCAGACAACAGACAGCTACACAGAATCACCCACAGAGAGAAATAGAGGTTGCTTTTTCATGCATGCGTTCTCCCCGCTTGACACTGGCCGGGAACATGTAGACTACGACGTGTAGACCACTACGTACAGTAAACCGCCTGTAGCTGCTGACATCCCATCCACATCCACATCATCATCATCGCCATCCACCACGACATCCCTCCCGTTCGCCAACCTAAAGTACTTGTCCCATGGTGTCCACACTCGCATTCGCTTTCACATTCACTGCTCCTCCCACCAGCTCCGCCAGCTCCAATCCATCCATACCTTACTAGGTACGCACCCACTCCCCCCCCNATCTGTCCCATTCTTTGTTGTCCCTTCATCTCTTCCTGTCAGTCAGTCTATCTGTCCGCCTGACTATCTGTTCGACTCTCTGTCCTATCTTCCTCCACTCCGTGTCAGCCTCAATTCTAACCCAAACAGCAGCAGGCAAGACGAGATAGAGCGCACGAGGGCGTGTGTACGACTTCCGAGAGTGAGTCCGTCTGACCAGCAGCTCCACCACGCTATCCAACCCTTCTGCCCTTCCCTATCCAACCAGACCTGTCTGACAGCTCAACCTCATTCTCGACTGCTTCCCTTTTCTGCCCTCTTGCACACTCGTGTAAGCGCCTCGATGACCCCATCGGCGAACTCCTTCCGCTCAGCTCTAGGATGGAGAGCATTGGGGTGCTGTCAGATGTAGAAGCAAGCTGTTGCTGCTGCTGCCGCTGCTACTTCCATATCCGCACCAATGCCCGACTCGATCCTTCAAGAGCAGTTGGGAGCCGCAAGGAGGCAGGCCGTACCCACTCCTCACAATGGCTCCTGTCGGATCGGTCTGACTTATCCTCCTTGCACTGGTTGTTGCTTCCGCCAATCTCCCACATCTCAGCCAGCGCCGTCCTCGTCATCATCGTTACCGTTGTGCTTCTTGTTGTTCGACCAGAACTTGACTGACACGAGCGCAAAACAGCTCAACATAAAGACGAGTAGACAAATCCCAGCATACCAGCCAGAACAACCCAAAACAAGATGCCTCACGCAACGGAAGAGAAGCCTCTTACCAATGGCACCAAGCCGTCATCCCAATTCATCAGCCACCTGACCTCCTACCCGGTCGTCAACGATAGCATTGAGACCTTCAAGGCCAACCCATACGGCAAGAAGTCACTAGAGATCGCAGACGAGGCCTACACCAAGTATGGCAAGGCGGTCGAGCCTTACCTGGAGACTCCCTTCAACTACGCAAAGCCATACCTGCACAAGGCCGACGAGCTGGGCGACAAGGGTCTCGACAAAGTCGACGGCACCTTCCCCATCGTCAAGGAGGAGACCAGCACCATCGTCGACACTGCAAAGGGATACGTCCTGTGGCCTGTCAAGCTCGCGGACGATGGCAAGACCTATGTTTTCAAGACCTGGAATGGTGAGTCCCCCTCCATATTAATGGCCCTACCAAAGCACAGCAAACCCCATGAGGTGCGTGACCAAGACTCAACGTGGCTGACCGCAAGTACAGAGGAGTACCAGAAGACATCCCAGGCGAACGAGAAGGGCTTCGCACCGGTGACGGGCGTCAAGGCGATCATCGCCACCGAGCTGAAGATCGCATCGGATTTCTTCCACTTGGTCGCCGACATCCTAGGTCCCAAGTACGACGAGTCCAAACAGCGCGGCGCCGACTACATCCGGGCAGCGCAGGAGAAGGGCGAGGAGTACAAGAAGTACGGGCTGGACAAGTTCGACAGCTATACCAAGTTGGGCCAGGACAAGGCCGAGGAGGTCAAGAAGACGGCCGAGGACAAGGCCGGCGAGGCCAAGTCCACCGCCGAGGGTGCAAAGGAAGAGACCAAGAAGAAGGCCAACGGTGCCGCCAACTCTGCCTCCTCCAAGTGACGGCTAAGCGGTGACAAAAGAGGCTGGACCCTGCCTACCTCGCCCCCCAGAGGCGGTGCAGGCAGTGTCGGCGGTCAAAGTGGTCGAAATGGTGGCGGCGGTGGTGGTGGCGGTGCCCGTGTTGATCTCGTTGGTGGTAGTCCCGGTGCTGGTGATGTGCGTCTCAGCGTTACCGGCGCAGCCGGCATCGGTGCTGGCGCTGGCTCGCCTACCCGTGTGAGTCGGCGCGCGCGCTGAACGCTCGTCCTGTCGTCTTGTCCGACCTCTCCACACATACATGCATGTTTCTCTTTCTTCCCCAGCATACACACACGCACATGCACGCACACGCTCTCTCTCCCTCTCTCTTCTCCCCATCAGATCTACCAGATCGTGGAAGAGCAAACATCAAATCAGCGGGAGTGAGGGCGACAACGGCATGAGACGAATCAGCATTGGAGCGCCAGACGCAAGACACGACACAGACGGGCGTGCACTCTTTGCTCGCTTTATCCACCTTACCATCCTTGAGATCCAACCCACGTACACACGCAGCCAACAAAGCCCCACGCTTTCACGCACGCGCAGCCCTCTCTCTCTTTTTTGCTCTTCCATTTTGACTGATGTTTCCCATTTGCCGATCTTCCCCTTTCTGCCTTTATGCACCCCAGTCCCTCTTGCACTCGCTGCCCCATCGATTTCCTTGGGTCTCGTTGGAGTAATCTGTCTGATACCACTGTTACGATAAATCGGAGACATCTTTTACTCAAAAAAAAAAACTCACTTTTCCTTTTCTCAGCTGAACGTTTCACCTCTCCATCTCGCATGGCAGCGCATATATGCGTTGGCCCTTCGCTCGTCTTGTCTGCGTTGTAACAGAACTGTGTTGTCTGGATTGTCCACCTGTCCAATTTTAACTTTGTCCACACCGTAGACGATGACGATAATGGTGGTAAAGACGATTACCATGAGTAGATGGGTCCGGTATGGTTCAAGAGGATTGCCAATTCAATTCAATCCAATCCAAGAAAGAAAACCGTGACATTCGAGAAAAATATGTTATACACATACATTTGGAGGTCCAGAGACATCCATTTATAGTTTGAGAGAAACACCAGGTTTCTGGCACCACAAGAAACCCTCCTTCCTGGCCTGTACTACAATCCACTTGCGCCTGCCCTTCGAAGTGATCCGTGTATTCTATGTAGCAGCATCCTTCATGTCGATCTCTTCTGCGTTTTATAGGTGGAAGGTCATCGACCGACTGTTGTGGCACATGACTGCGTGGTTATAATTTCCTTTCAGCTCGTGCCATTCCAGCAGCCTGCTCATCCAAACTCGTTCGTGACAGCTTCGTTCAGCTGCTGGTGCCGGTGTATTGGGAGATCTGCTGCTTCCACTGCTCGGCACCGGCTGTGGCGTAGCCGGTGCGCGAGACGGCAGCGAGGAGGAGGAAGATGAAGGCGAGGACACCAGAGGCGACGAGGACCTTCCTCTGAGCGGGCCGCCTGGCACCGAAGTCTGCCCAGGCGCGCTGACCCTGTCCGAGGTGTTCCTTGATCTTGTCTGCACCAAGCTTGTAGTAGACCAGGCCAGCGAGTGCGACGCTGTAGCCGAAGAATTGAAGGCCGGATACTGGGTCGCCGAAGATGGCCATGCTGGCAACGACGAGGAGAATATCCTTCAGCACACCGCAAAGAGTCATGACGAGCGCAGATCCTCTGCCAATCTGTGAGAGGGAAATTGTCAGCACATGGTTGGGGTCAGTTGCTTCATGATGCCTTGTACTTACCAGGAACACCACAGATACGTTCAACAGGAAAGCAATCACCGCGTTGGATAGCAGGATGAAGTAGCCGACGCGCTCGATGTCTGCGAGGCTCATCTTCGGAATCTCCCAGAACAGACAGACAACAGCGTTGATGATGGCGCAAGCTGGGGCGAAGTAGTACAGCGAAACCAGAGGATCCATCTTGAACTCTGAACCGCTGAGGAGCTTCTGCACCATGGTGAGGCGGATGGCCTCGAAAACGATACCGCCGACCTGGTAGAGGAAACCGGTCAAGACGAACTTGATCTCACCGAAGGATGCGATCATGACACCGATGACGATGAGGGATACGTTGCCGAGAGTCTTCAGGGACGGTGGAGCAACGCCCATGATCCATGAGGTCAGAAGGACAGCAACCGGCATGGTGGCCTGTGCCAGGTCAGCAAAGCTACATCTTTGCGCGTTAAGAACAGTGTGGATTGTAATACCTTGAGCATCTGAATGAATGACACACTCAGGTAGAGGTAGGTGAGGTTACCGCAGATCAAGCTGAGGGAGAACATGGCGCCGATTGGGACAATGCTCCTCAAGTATACACGCCCGGTCATTGGGACCTTTTTGCGCGAGTCGAGAGTGGTGGTGAAGCGGGCCATGATCTGGGTCATGACGGTCGCGAAGGTCAAATGCCATGTCGTCAGGAAGATGGGGAACTGGAAGCCGGCAGATGAGAGGATCCATTTGTTGAAGAGAATGACGGTCGATGAAAGGGAGATCCAGGTGCTGTCGCGATCAAAATCAGCCGATGGTCTTCTCTTCTCTTGGAACCCTCTGCTCTTGTGTGTATCGTCCTGCTCTTTCTACTTGTTCTCTTCTCGTCGCAGAATCTAATCATCGGGATGATCTCATGGAGACTCACACAACATAGACGGCCGGGTGTAGGCCAGACTGCTGAACGGCCGGCGACTTCTCAGCGGCGGCCGGGTTGACGGTGGGCAGGATAGAGGCCTCGGTGCCCTGTCTATCCTGCTCGCCGCTGACTCTCTCCTTCTCGTTGATGGACATTGTGGCGATGGGGATGGAATTAGAAAATTAAGATGGATTGAGGAAGAGAAGGAGACTCCTGGTTAGAGGGCGCAATGTGACGCGGCACTTTTGAGGCGTGGACACCAGCTGTCTGTGGGGCTCAAGCGTCTGCGGTACCGCGAAGGGGACAGGGAGTTAGGGAAAGGTCGGAAGGCAGGTAGGATGGCCTTCCTTGGGGGGGGGCTGGGAATGGGACTTTGAACAAGTGGAAGGTCGAAACGGAATTAGAGGCACGAAGTGAAGCGATAAGGAAGGGATTGGGANGNGGTAGGTAAGGAATGACACGTTGGTGGTACAGGACTGTACAGTGGGCGACGAGGGCGACAGAGGTTGTAGTAGTAGAAAAGGCTATTCTCGAGGGGGGCGTCGGAAGGATGGAAGAGAGCATGAAATATCCTAATGCTACTCAATACGAGTTCCCTCTCTGCCATCATTACTATATTTACCTGCATTGAGATCCTATTATTGCTGTTACTGCAGCTACTGTATCGTGATAGGGGCTGAACTGGGCTGGGATGGCTCGACATGGTCTTCGTCAGCTTGTTCGCGTCTCTATTTCCACATGTTCTCGCCCTGCCAATCCCTTTATTTTTATTATTTTTTATGTTGCCATTCGACAAGCTCGCAGTTTGGGAATGAGGATGTCATCAACATGAAGCATAGAGTTCGCGCCCTGCAGAATGTCTGGTATTGTGTCCGGTTCACCATTCGTTTCTGGGTGGCCCAATGGTTATGTGGCAATAGGTAACATCCGTAGCGACGTCTGCTGTGACAGTCTCTATATACCTTAGGCTTACGTGGCGGCTTGTCCATCGACACTCGATTGCTGAACTCTTCAAGACAATCAGATGGATGGTATAGAGTACTCTACGCTTCTGTGTGGGGCTGCGAACCGCTCTGTGGGAACTCGCTACTATGTCGTAATTTTTCCACATGCTCTCGCTAGGCGGTTTACCCTCTTTTCCAATGCTTGTCCAAAAGTGGCTGAGGAGATGGGAGAAGAACAATGCACTGCAGGTGCTTTTCGTGAGGGTCAGGATTCTACTGTAGATGCGGCTGGCTGGGATACTGTACGATGCAGACGTCAGCGGTATTTTACAGCATCAGTCCAGGCACAGTCCCACGTCGTTCAAAGGAATGTGTCGGTACGGTACTGTACTGTGCATAGCATACTGTAAGGTGCGGTTCGCATGGACGAATACTGCTTTACGTGGTTGAGATTGTCTCGAGCCTCCTTGCTCCTACAGCAGAGGGCTACAGTAGTCTATCCACCATCCCACCAGCGCCTCCTTGGACCCTAAGTCCCTTCTCCTGAGCCCTTGACCCGTAGCACACTCACCTCCTGATTCGCGTCGTGCGGTTTGATCGACGTATCGCTGCGTCATGCGGCACAGAGGCAAACGTACGCACTGCGTTGCATGCTACAGTAGATCTCCAGCCCGAGTGTAGCTCGTGCCGGGTCGAAATTTCGAATCCAAGCACCCGTTTGACGTATACAAGTTACTTTTGACCAACCAGAGGTATACAGTAGTT
Organism: Leptoxyphium fumago; assembly: GCA_001660795.1. Lineage (NCBI taxonomy): Eukaryota > Fungi > Ascomycota > Dothideomycetes > Capnodiales > Capnodiaceae > Leptoxyphium > Leptoxyphium fumago. The sequence continues at coordinate 178,855 of LSHF01000039.1, read as the reverse complement.
CTGAGCAGGACGGCAGAGCCGCTAGGAGGTAGGGAGACGTCTGAAATCTGCAATCTGAAACCGGAGGACCCTTCCCCTGTCAATCAGGCCCGGCTGTACAGGGCAGTGGACGCTGCAGTGGAGCAGCGGGCGAGTGTCTGAGCCGAGTGTGGTTGGCGTGGCGTGGCGTAGCGTAGTGTACGGAGGTAGAGTAGTTGGTGTACTGTAGTTGGTGTAGTTGGTGGAGCAGGTGGAGCAGGTGGAGCAGGTGGAACAGGTGTAGTTGTGCGTGTCTGGCCTCTCCAGTCAGGCCAATTCCTGCCTGAAGAAGAGCAGTGGAGGGGCGAGTGGGTGCCTTAAAACGCCTTGCCCTGCAGATGGGGCAGCAAGTACAGAGAGGGAAACAAAGTGGCGGTCGGAAAGTAAGGTTGATTATCACTGCTAGGCCACCCNTACCACATCACCACATCACCACTATAACCTCCTCCTTGCTCGACTTCGTTGCATTGTCTTCTGTATCCACCTTCCACTGCATCTCCCTCTCTATCCCTCCCTCTCTGCTGCACCCCATACACCATGTCCACCCACCAGAGAACCCTTTCCAAGTCCAATGGCAAGGAGATGTGTGTAACCCAACCTCTTCGCCTTCACGGAATGTCGCTGACCCGCATGCCTCTAGCGATGTCGATGTCCTCGTCATCGGTGCCGGTCCCACTGGTCTCGGTGCGGCCAAGCGTCTTCACCAGATTGTGAGTGTGGTGGCAGTTGCGGTTCGAGTTGGAGAAAAGCGACGTGCATCGGCTTACCGGTAACAGGATGGTCCATCATGGATGATTGTCGACTCCAACGAGACAGCTGGCGGCCTCGCTTCCACAGACATCACCCCAGAGGGTTTCGTAAGTGCTATCGAGTCCAGGCAGGACACAGATCTCAACGCCAGCCTCCAGCACTGACCGATCTGCTACAGCTCTACGACGTCGGCGGCCACGTCATCTTCTCCCACTACAAATACTTCGACGACTGCATCGACGAGGCTCTGCCTAACCCAGAGGACTGGTACAACCACCAGCGCATCTCATACGTCCGATACAAGAACAACTGGGTCGAGTACCCATTCCAGAACAACCTCGCCCGTTTGCCAAAGGAGGATCAGGTCGCTTGTCTGGAGGGACTGATCGATGCCGCGCTGGAAGCAAGAGTTTCGAACACAAAGCCCCAGGACTTCGATCAATGGATCATCAGGAATTGCGGCGAGGGCGTGGCCAACGCCTTCATGAGGCCATACAACTACAAGGTTTGGGCTGTACCTACGACAAAGGTAAGATTCCGCTGTGGATGTCGGTCCTGTCGGTTGCAAATGCTGACAACCCCAATAGATGCAGTGCTCTTGGCTAGGTGAGCGTGTGGCTGCTCCCAACGTCAAGCTGGTCACCAAGAACGCCATCCTCGGAAAGTCGGCTGGTAACTGGGGACCCAATGCCACCTTCCGTTTCCCAGCCCACGGTGGCACCGGCAACATCTGGACCAGCCTTGCCAAGACGCTGCCGAAAGAGAAGACTCGCTTTGGTGACCACGGTCGCGTCCAGCTTGTCGATGCACAGGACAAGCGTGTGCTCCTCGGCGATGGCACCACTGTCAACTACCAGAAGCTCATCACCACCATGAACCTTGACCAGCTGGCCGAGAGCCTTCGTGACGAGGAGCTCGTCAGCCTCACCAAGGGCCTCTTCTACTCTACTACCCACGTCATCGGAGTCGGCATCCGTGGCTCTAGGCCCGAGCGCATTGGCGACAAGTGCTGGCTGTATTTCCCTGAGGACAACTGCCCCTTCTACCGTGCCACCATCTTCTCGAACTACTCGCCAAACAACCAGCCCACAGCCAGCAAGAAGCTGCCAACCCTGCAGCTTGCCGACGGCAGCAAGCCCAGCTCGAGCGAGGAGAAGGAGGGCCCATACTGGTCCATCATGTTGGAGGTGTCAGAGTCCAGCATGAAGGCGGTCAACAACGAGACCCTCCTCCAGGACTCGATCCGAGGCCTCGTCAACACCGAGATGATCAACCNTGATGACGAGATCGTCAGCACATACCACCGCCGCTTCAACCACGGCTACCCAACGCCAACTCTCGAGCGTGACGGCGTGCTCAACCAGGTCCTGCCAAGGCTGCAGGCTCAGGATATCTACTCCCGTGGCCGTTTCGGTTCATGGAAGTACGAGGTCGGCAACCAGGACCACAGCTTCATGCTTGGTGTTGAAGCCACCGACCACATCGTCAACGGCGCTGCCGAACTCACCCTTAACTACCCCGACTTCGTGAACTCCAGGGCCAACTCTGAGAGGCGGTTGGTAGATGGTGCCCAATTCTTCAAGAGCAAGGCTGGTATTAGAGACCCAAACGTCCCATTCCGCCCCAAGCAGGATGCCTAGGTTAGACTTAGATTAGAATTGAAACTACACGCATCTAGATCTGTATGTGGGAAGATGAAGGGGATCAACGAATGAATCACACGGGAGCTCCCGTTCTCACGACATGCTCTATTGTGAAATATTTCCTTTTCACTTGCCAGCAACATGTCTGCCGTGGGTGTCTGTCCATTGGTGCAATCAATGATAGTAGGCCGATCTCTGTGAATCATAGATACCTGACAGGCGAATGCCCATGTGAAGACTGTGCACAGGCGAATAGATACGCCAGACAGATGCCGGGAGGGGCTGATAACGACAGAATCCAGGCAAATAAGGAATTATATAATTAAAACCCCTCCACTTTGGCTCCTCAGACTGGTGCTTAGCAGTGTTTATTACAGAAAATAACCGTACGGCAACGCAAAGCAGCGCACAACGCAACGCAACGCAACGGAGAAGCTACTGATAGTCCGGGGATAGATCGTGGATCTGATCTCCATAATTCAACAGCCCAGAAGACTAGAATCCGCCTGCCACCACCACCACCATTACCTACTACCACCACCACCACCACCACCACCACCACTATCCACCGCCATGCTCTTCTCTGCCATCTCTCTCTGAGCCACAATCAGTCTCAATGACCTGACCCATCCCACCCTTCCTGGCCACAGTCACAATCCCAGGCCGTGAGTTGATCCTGATATTTTCTTATCCAATCCCACTCTACCCAATCCAATCCTCCGCCACTGCACCGTCACACACGAGCCACATTTAATGTTACTACCTACTTACAGTACCCTTGCGATACCTCAGGCTTCGCTGTACGTGTGTCCACCGATTCTCTTCTCTCGACGATAAACAACCCTCCCGTCACCCGAAGGGCCACGGCTTGAGAGACGAGACCTGCAGCAACTCTTCCTGTTGCTCTCTGTCTGGTCCGCCTCCAAGTCGTGTCTCTTTCCACCACCTCCTCCTGCTGTCGTGTGATCGACAAACTTGGTTTGAATCGCCGCTGACCTGGCAGTCTGACAGGATCCGAGCGACGACCTACAGACTCTTGTTGGCCGAAGCTAGAACTGGAACCACCTCAGCATTTCTGTCGTGATCCGTCCTCGCCTGTGGTAGTTGCTCCAGCTCCAGCGAGCCAGCCGGCCCGTGTTCCGACTTCCACCACACGACAATGGCTTCACTCCAGTCTGGTTCCAAGCATGTACCGCAGCATCAGCAGGGTCCCTCCTCCAGGCGACCCAGCTCTCCCACAGAGGCTTCTGCTGGGGCTCGCACCGGCGAAGAGCTCCTTCGACGCCTGAGCCTGACAGGCACCCACCCCATCACCCTTCAACCGGCACAGCTCGACCCGCGCTCTGCCCATCCTGCGCTGAACCTCAGCGGCAATGTGATCAGCGCAACCTTCTGCGTACCCTTCAAGATTGGGTTGGCAGGTGGTAAACGTTGGGTGAGTCGATCTGACCCTTGTTGCTTGTTGTTTGTGCCATGCACTTGCTGACACCTCACAGGAACTCACTCCACGTCACGGCACTTCTGCTTTGTTTGATTCTTTTGCTTACCTCTCCTCAGAAGACAGCCCATGGAACCATACGCTGGTTGGGTGGACTGGTGAAATCGATAAGATCCCTGGAAACCATGCCCCTGGCAACCAGACAGGTCACGCTGTACCTGTTGTTCCACTGAACAAAGCATCAGCTCCTGTACCGGTCGACGCCAATGCCCCAAGACCGCATGAGCACCCCGAACCTCCTGAGCTCAAGGTTTCCCAGCAAGATAGGCAGCGACTATTGACTCAACTCGATACCACATCCGGTCGGGTTGCGCCCGTTTGGCTGTACGATGACATTGACTCCAATGATGTGATGACATTCCACAGTCAAAAGCAGTGGCGCCGTTACGGAGAGCACGAGCTCTTTACCCTGTTCCACTACAAACAGAATGAGCCAACGGATGGTCGTGCCGTTAAGAAGGCATGGGCCGATTACTACAAAATGAACAAGGCCTTCGCAGACACAATCGTCAGTGTCTACAAGCCAGGCGATGTCATTCTGGTTCACGACTACCACCTACTGCTATTGCCTAGCCTTCTAAGGCAGCGATTGCCCAACGTCTACATTGGTTTCTTCTTGCATATTCCCTTCCCCAGCAGCGAGTTCTATCGTGGCCTGAGTCGCCGAAAGGAGATAATGGAAGGCGTTCTTGGAGCTAATATGATTGGCTTCCAAGCTTACAGCTACTCCCGCCACTTCTCTTCCTGCAGTACCCGCATTCTCGGATTCGATTCTTCGGCCTCTGGTGTTGATGCATATGGTGCTCGCGTAGCTGTCGATGTCTTTCCGATCGGGATTGACGCCAATAGGACCATCAAGGAAGCTTTTGAATCGCCCGGCATAGAGGAGAAGATGTTGGCCCTGAAGGAACTTTACGGAGGTAGGAAGATCATTGTCGGGAGAGATCGCTTGGACACCGTGAGGGGTGTAGCTCAGAAGCTGCAGGCATTCGAGATCTTCCTGGAACGACACCCGGAGTGGCACGACAGGGTTGTGCTGATCCAGGTCACCAGTCCCACTAGCATTGAGGATCGGGACGAAAAGTCGGACAAAACCGCAAACAAAATCATGGAGCTTGTATCCCGCATAAACGGCGTCTATGGCTCCCTCAGCTTCACACCTGTACAGCATTACCCACAATACCTTTCACAGGAAGAATACTTCGCATTGCTGAGGATTGCAGACCTCGGCCTGATCACCAGTGTACGGGATGGCATGAACACCACAGCTCTGGAGTACGTCATCTGCCAACGAGACAACCACGGTCCGCTTATTATATCTGAGTTCTCAGGCACTGCTGCTAGTCTCGGCAATGCCTTTCACATCAACCCTTGGGATCTCGGTGGCACCTCTGATGCCATTGAAATGGCTCTCACCATGTCGGAAGAAGAGAAGCGAGAGTCTCATGGCAAGTTGTACAGCCATGTCATGAGAAACTCGGTCCAGTCCTGGACTGATACCTACTTGAAGAGGCTATTGACAAACCTCGCCTCTTTCGACCAATCTATTGCCACACCAGCACTCGACCTTGTCAGGATGCTCACACAATACCGCCAGTCTAGCCGTCGTCTGTTCATGTTTGACTACGATGGAACTTTGACGCCCATCGTCAAAGATCCCCAAGCTGCACTCCCCTCCGACAGAGTCATCCGTACTCTCAAGACGCTTGCTTCCGACCCCAACAACTCTGTTTGGATCATCAGTGGTCGTGATCAAGCCTTCCTGGATGAGTGGATGGGACACATTTCAGAACTCGGCCTGTCTGCGGAACATGGAAGCTTCATCCGCATGCCCAACTCTCAGATTTGGGAGAACCTCACCGAGACCTTCGACATGGGCTGGCAGAAGCATGTGATGGACGTCTTCCAGCACTACACCGAACGCACCGTCGGCAGCTTCATCGAGCGCAAGAAGATCGCCCTTACCTGGCACTACCGTAGGGCGGACCCAGAGTATGGCGCCTTCATGGCGCGCGAATGCCAGAAGCACCTGGAGACTACACTGACGAAGAAGTTCGACGTTGAGGTCATGACCGGCAAAGCCAATCTCGAGGTCCGCCCTCGCTTCGTCAATAAGGGTGAGATCGCAAAGAGACTAGTATTGGCCTACGGCGAAGGGGAAGATAAAGCTCCCGACTTNGTCCTCTGCCTCGGTGACGACTTCACTGACGAAGGTGAGACAGCCCCATCCCNAACGACCCATTCAAATCACACCATCCTCTTCCTTTAGACTTGCATCGCTGACCATATTTGTTCCAGACATGTTCCGCTCCCTGCGCAGCTCCAAACTGCCTATCGACCACGTCTTCTCTGTCACTGTTGGCGCAAGCTCCAAGCAGACTCTTGCTAGTTGGCATCTACTAGAGCCCTCAGATGTCATTTCCGCCATCGCCATGCTCAACGGTTCCGCCGAAGGTAGCAGCGCTGCTGCCGTGGCCGTGCTAGACGGCTCTTCTCCAGATTCTAGGCTCTGATGTACGCTTCAATCATCAGAGATGCTCCCTCTCTACTGCGTTAGCGAGGAAAAGGCGGGTGCATAGTAGTCTCGTTCGGTGGGCATGATCGCACATGTTATGGACATTCCCACCTGTGCGAGAGTAACTTGCTCTATGTCAATGACGATATCGGGATGACGGTGGATTATGAGCAGGGCTGGGTCTGGATGTGAGGAAACGTAGTATCCTCTTACGCATGACTGCTAGATTCTATAGATAGAACGCAATCGCTTGGTTGTGCGAGGCGAGCTTCGTCCATCTATCGAATGAGTCAGGCATCCAAAATCCTATGATAGCCCCCCAGCGCGCACATTCCGTCTATTCTCGCGCGGCTAAATGCTTTTCGCAGTTGGTCAGCCGTTTGGCCTCTGTTATTGTACGTTATTTTTTGGTCTATTCGTTTCCCCACGCCGAAGCGTACGATCCATCCGTCGCGGTTACAAGCACAGCAGCCGCATTTTTCTCATTGTACAGTGCTTGGCTGCTGTGCTTTCTCCAGGTCTCCAACCTGCTCTACAATCTCCCTCTCACGGGCCGCCTGCACTCCCTGATCTGCGCTTTTAACCGTCCTCTTGGCCTTGTTCACAGCAACGGTTCTAACATTACCGCCGTTCTGCTCAGCCACATTCTTCAGAGTGCGGCCATACCAGGCCAGCGTCTCCCTGCCGGGACCAGAGACAATATACACGGCGCCAACGAGATGGTTGAGCAGAGACTTGTGCTTGTCAGCAGTAGGCGTGTCGGTGGCAGCGGCAGCAGCGGTGGTGGGGCCGGTGTCGGCGTCGATGGCGGCCAGTTCGATTTCAATCTTGGTCAGGGCGTGGTTTAGGGATTTCTGGATGTGTGGCCAAGCGAAGCAATAGGCGCCCAGGTTGTTGTGCTCGTCGGCCGGATCCTGCAGCGTCAGCATGTAGGGCGCGAGCGGGTTGGCCGCGGACATGGCCAGCTGGGCGGCACGCACGGGGTCACCTCGCTCGGCGGCTGCACGGCTGGCCCGCTCGAGCATGGCGGTTGTCTCGGGCGTGGTAGACAAATTCTTTCGAAAGACGCGCGCCGGCTCGACGGCCAGCGCGTGGGTGGTGCTTGGGAAGGTGGCGATGAAGCGCAGGACGTGCAGCAGCTGGTCGGCGAGACTCAGCGAGGCCGCGTCCGGCAGTTGGTTCAGCGCCGCGCTGATCAGCATCAGCGTCGAGTACCCGTTCAGTCCGCCCGAAAAGGGCATGTCCAGGCGGCGCATCTGAAGCGCGATGCGCAGTGTGCGGTACAGCGGCAGCATGTTGGGGTGCCCGCGCAGCATCTTCGCGATCGCCGCCGGCTGCTTTTTCGGCCGCTTCCTGCCCGTCGAGATCTGCACCTCCAGGCCGGCGCGCCGGTGCTGCATGCTGAGGAACTTGAGCCGCACCGCCTTGAAGCGCGTCTCCGTCACGCGGAAGTCACGCGCTGTGCTTTGCACATGCCAGCGCAGTTTCGCAATCGGGAAGGCCTTGTCCTCCTCGTCCGGCTCCTCGGTCCATGGCCCGCGCCACTCCCTCAGCTCCACGTCCGGCCGGATGTCGATGTCAGACGTCGGCATCATGAGCCCGTTGGTCTGCGACCCGAACACCTCTGACGTCCAGCGACCCGCCCTTGCCTTTTTGCGGTAGAAGGTGTCAAGAACATCCAAAGCCATGTCCAACACCGCTTGCCGCGCCAACTTCTCGTCTCCCGTAGGCTCCAGATGGGCGGACAGCCGTCTGATCTCCTCGCTCAGGACTTCTCGCCCTCTCATTCCCTGGCGCTCTTCTGTTTCCAGCCGCCAGGGTGGTATCGATCCTTTCGGTATGTATTTGGGCGATTCTGGCGGGACTGCGAGAGGACTGTATTTGAAATCTTCAGATGTAATCGTCTTCTGCGACTGTTTTGAATCTGCGCTCAAATTGTGGTTTTGTCTTTGTAGAGTTTGCTTCAATTTCCCCATCGCCTGGAGCTCGTCGTTCATCTCCTGGTATGGGAAATTCCCACCAGTTCGACGTTCTTCACCACTAGCAACCTGGTTACGTTTTTTTCCACTCTGACTTTTGGGAATGACATCGCCATGCTTCCCCCCAGCTTGCCTCGATGTCAAGAATATGGGCCGTGCTATAGTGTAATTCCTCTTCGGTTCTCTCCTTGACCTCTTGGGTCCCTCCGCTCGCTGCTCCTCCATTTCACGCTGTGTTCGCAACCTTGTTTCCAGCTCTGCTTGCCGCTCGCGATTCCACGATCGGTGCGCCTCCAAGGTGGCAGTGAGGCTATCCACGTTGATCAGATGAGCCATGTGATCCTTCTGGTGGGCTTTGGTCTCGTTTGGTGGAAAACCTGGCATTTGCTTGGGGTTGACTCTTTGGACCTCATCGTGCCGCCCGTTGGGCCCGTTGGGATTGCCGGTTGATAGTGAAAGCTTGTGCTCCTGGTCGGTTTCATTGTGAGGCAAAGGTGAGTCCTGCAACCTGCTGGCATTACTATGGAATGTGCGCAAGCAAGACAACAGCGTCGCGGCTAAAGCGGCGGGCGGATCGAACGCATTGAGTGCAGAGCATCGTCGTGACCGTCTAAGTATGGTTTGAGAAGACATTGGGTCGACGAAAGCCGGTCCAAAGTATTGCACAGCTCACCACGAACCATTGCGCAGCTTTAGGACTGAAGCTCTACAACCTCGAGTGACATGTTAGGTGTGTCTACCTAGGTACTTAGGTACAGATCAACGCTCGGACACCTCGGCCTTTGCACGTACTAAACTCCGATGAGCCCTCCTACCTAAGCCCTATAGGTAGCAAGGTACAGTAGGTAGGTAAGCCCTGTAGGTACTGCAGGTGGTAGGTACAGTACCTACCCCTGAATTAGCAACGTTGAATGCTTGAAAGAGCAGCGCGCCTCAATAACGGGCGTATCTGCATCATGACCCCAAGAAATCGCCGCCAAAAAGTTATGCACTATCTGACAAGAGCCGCTGTAAGGCTTGTGTCAATCTCGTCTGTAGCGTACGATGCAAGAGGAAGAGATTCAGAGAGTGCAGTGAGATGTGCTTAAAAAACCAGGAATGGAACATCGTTTTAATTGGTCTGATGCAGTGTCAAAAGTGTTAGATACAATGCAAGATAAAAAGAGCATGCTAATGGCAACGTCGTCCACAGTGCTGTTGTTCGTAAATCATGGGCAGCACATCCAGAGTCTCAAAATTCGTCCTCCACAAGATCAACGTCTCAGCGGAGGTTCCGCCTCCAAACGCGGTTCTCGAAGCCAAAGCTGAAGTTCACCACGATAGTGTGGGACGCAAATGTGAGTCTTGCGGCATTGCCAGGAACCTCGCTCCTCACGGCTCCACAGAGAGACAGCGGTCCCAGACTGCAGCGTTGGCTTCCACATCCAGATAGTGGAGCATATGGAGGCGTGGCACTGCTCGCCTGCAAAAAGTGCCTATATGTGATGTGTGTGGTATGTCCTGCTGGACAGATTTTTCTTCAGTCTTTGCCGAGTCCCTTTTCAGGCCATCTTTGACCGGCGGTTGTTGAAGACTTCGACAACTCTGATCGTTGACATGCGTTTGGGTGAGGCGCCATAGTTTGCTGTAGACTTGGTGCTGGTGGAGGGCGAGACGTCGTAGACGTATTCTCCATCCTTGTATTGCGCATTCGAGATGAAGGTGGTGCGCTTGTCACGCTTGGTGTACCGCTGCTCGAGGCGGTAGAGCTCGTATTTTGCGCGTAGAGTGTCTCTGAGGCCCATTGTCGCAGAGGTTGTGCTGCAAGCAAGGCGAGCGACTGCCTGGGGATTGGAATCCGAAACAGAGGAAGACAATTGCGGTATGGGTAGTCCCAGGAGCGAATGCCTTGGAGTTGCGGGAGCAGAGGGGGATAGAAGGTTATGTATGCATATACTGCGTGTTTCCGAGTTACAGGCCGATAGCTTATCACTCGCTTGCCAGCATGTATTCTAGTGGCGCAGACCGGGCGTGATACTGTATCAGACGGCGGAGGGAGGACTGGAGGGACCCACACGGAACAGAACAGAACAGAAGGCAAGCAACGAAAGAACGACTGACAGGCTGGATGTGTAGTGGGTGGGTTTGGGCTGGAGGGGAGAAGAGGAGCAGAAAACCCACTGGAGGACAGAACCAAACGGCAGAGACTGTGGAGTGCAGCAGTGAGGGAAGGCGTTGTGAGAAGGTGGATCCACGCAGTACTGTACTGTACAGTAGGAGGTGCCTCATGCACTACCCACCGTGAGATGAGGGTCGTGACCGGGATTGTAGTTGGATCTATGCAGTGCCATGCCATGCAATGCCATCATGCAATGCACCTCCCATCACCTAGCGCTAGACTTGTTGTTTTTGTTGTTGTTGCGGTGGTTGATATCATGAGACGTGACTTTATCGGTGCTGTACTGTATTGCGTTGGGTGCTACGACGTTTTAGCCCTATGAGCAACAACTTGAAACTCCGGCTGACAAAGGCAATCCGTCCCAAAGACACGAGCACTCGTGGCAGTAATGCTCAGGAATGGGCCAGTCCAATCCAGTCCGTCCGGCATGTCTCACCAAGGGGTCGTGGATGGTGGCACTCGACTAAAGAAAACTCCCGTCACTGGGCGTGGCGGACGTGCTAGCCGAGTCTCAGTGCTAGACCTTCTACATGCAGTATGGTGATCTATGTAGGATCAGTGGGCGGAGGGCTAGCTTAATTTCACCCGTTGGGGTTTCGCCTGATGGCGCCGATTAGGTGGCATTGGGAGGCATTGGTGGTACCCACTGCAAGTGTTGCGCGGTTCTTTTTCTGCGATGGAACCAACACGGTTACTGCTTGATGATCATTGGAAAGCTTACACGCGTACACTGTTCTCATATACAATTCTACACGTCCCTAAACGCCTGCTGTGGACAATGACTTCGCCATGCTTAAAGTACACATGATTAACTTTTCTTTCACACGGCAGCAGCGTCGGGAAAATCCCTTCCATCTCCGCTTCAGTCGAGTTGTCTCTTCCTCTCATGCGAAAGCAGTCGAGTAAGGTTCCAGAACAAACGCCGCTCTGCATACTGCAAAGAGTGTGTGCATAATTCACCAAACCCGTCCTTCCCTCCAGCACTTGGTCCGAAAGGTAGGGTGTAGGCGACGACCCAAGCGTTGCTTTGCTTCCACTTCACAGTTCCAGGATTCAGGACAGACCTCCATGTGTTTGCAGTCTGCCTACTTCACCCTGACCAACGTCATCCGCTTACCTGCCNTTGTTCAGGTCGATGAGCTTGACATCGAACACGAGAGTGGCGTTTGGTGGAATGTCAGGCTTGGCTCCCTTTGAGCCGTAGCCAAGGTGCGCCGGGATGGTGATGCGACGCTCACCGCCAACCGACATGCCGCTGATACCGATGTCCCAGCCCTTGATGACCTCGCCAGATGAAAGCTTGAAGCTGAATGGCTTGCCCTTCTTGTTGCTGTCGAACACCTTGCCATCCTTAAGCTTTCCGATGTACCTCATACCGACTCTGTCGCCGGCCTTGGCGGCTGGGCCAGTGCCGAGCTTCTTGTCGTCGATGGTTACACCCTGGACAGTCTTGACACCAAGGGCGGCCTTGGGCTTAGCATCAGCGCCGTTGCTGGCCTTGGTTGGGGTTGGGCCCTGCTCCAGCTGCTTCGCGAACTGAACCTTCTTGTCAGACTTGGAAGGGACCTCGGCCTCCTTCTTCTCCTCGACAGCCACAGCGGTACCGTCGTTCTTCTTGATCTTCTTCTGCTGCTTCTTGCTGAGCTTGTCGCCATCGGTAGCAGTTTCTGACTTGGCGATCAGGGCATCGAGGCCGTCAGCCTCCTCCGCAGCGCGCTTGTTCTTGCCCTTCTTGTCAGCCTTCTTGCTAGCCTCGACGAGCTTAGGAATCTCTTCCTCCTCCTCGACCTCAGTGATACGAGGGTTCTCGAGGTCATCCAGCTCGTCATCCTCATCCTCTTCGCTCAAGATCTCATCGCTGTCAGGCTCAAGATCGTAATCATCGTCCTCTGAATTATCCTCTGAATCATAGTCGTCCCTTGGGCCGTCGAGAGGCTCAACGTAGTTTCCAGTCAAGAAGATAGAGTGGGTGCCAGAAACCTTGAACCAAACCCTCTCGTCGTCACCGATGGTCAAATCAAGAGGCTGCTGGTAGTTCTGTGAATGTGTTAGAGTTGAGTCCTTGGTGCGCAAGGAACGCGATGTAAGACATACCTTGGATGGGTCAAGAGTGCAGATGACAAACTCTTCGAATTCACCCTCTTCATCATCATCATCATCATCAGAATCTTCATCAGAGTCTTCCTCGCTGTCTTCGCCGGCTGGCAGCTTGCCCTTTGCCTTGCTACTCTTCTCGCCGTTGACAGCATCGACCTCCATTGAGTCCTGCTCGAGGGCCGCGAGGATCTGCTTGCGGGCAGCTTCCTTCCTAGCCTTCTTGGTCTTGGCTGGCTCACTGGGGCCACCGTTCACTTCCTCATCGTCCTCGGACTCCTCGTCAGAATCGCCCTCAGCGAGGATGCGATCCATCTCATCAAGGTCGAAGTCGCTGTCATCCTCGTCATCCTCATCGTCATAGATGGGCTGGCGAATGATCTTGAGGGTGGCCCTTGGGGGCTGTCCATCCTCACCCTCAGGCTCAGCGCTTGGGTCAATGGCGGCCATTGTGATCCTGAAGGCAGCTGGGATGTCGCTCTTGGAAGGGATGGCGACATCACCAGCAGGGACCTCGAGGCCGTACATGGCCATGGGAATAAGAGCTGCCATTGCGAGATAATGAGCTTTCGGCGGTCAGAAAGTTGCGCAGAAGCTGGTTATCAATTCAAGGGTCGGGTGGAAACTGCGACTCTTGGTTGTTTCAATCAATGCGACAGTTCTGAGAAAGTCTGCAGTGGTGAAAAGTAAGAACGCAAAGAGCTGGAAAATTAACGGGACTATTTCTGCTTTCGCGGTTGCTAGGCAGACCGATTCGCCCTTGAAAATCCAAAAATTTAGCTTGAGCTCGACTCGGCCTGCGAACCGAGCGTGAAATCTTGGCAAACGGTAGGTATGATACGGTCGGTAACTCAATCTACGCGTGTCGCGTTCGCTTCTCCATCGCTCGCGACATTGCGTCACTCTCTTGTCTATCAACCTCCAGTGCAATGGAATGGGCTGCATGCCGTGACAATCCCGCCGCCTTCTGTTCCATCCATCTTGTAGTCGTGCCAGCGACCCTGATTGCCACCTAGCGGCCACTTTGATCATTCTGTGTTGTAACTGGTGTGTTGGACCATTCCCTTGGTCAGCCGCAAATGCGGGCATCATGCAGATGCCCCTTGTAGCCCCTCTGGCGCCTTACGATGGGTTCGAGGCTCGACAAGAAGTCGGACCTGGTTCGTAAACGGATTGAGGGCCATACCTTCGAGCATGAAGATGGCGAGGAGTATGAAGGTAGCAAGTTTGGCGGCTTCTCGGAATACTTCCGGCGCAAGAAGATCAAGCTGCAGAATCTGGACCATGAGATACGCAAGCACTCTACCAAACCGCAGATATTCAAGGGTGTAGTGTGCCACGTCAATGGATATACCCAACCCAGTCTGAATGACCTCCATACCATGATCGTCGAACACGGTGGTGGGTTTCTCCAGTATCTCGATGGCAAGACTATGGTGACGCACATTATCGCTTCCAACCTCACACCGAAGAAGAAGGAAGAGTTCAAGCGATATCGAATCGTGAAGCCGGCTTGGGTCGTCGACTCTTGTGCTGCAGGGAAATTGCTTCCCTGGAATGATTACAGGGTGGTGGATGAGGGTGTAGGGCAGAAGGTGCTCGGGTTTGGTGACAATGGAGCTATGGTCAGCCAGGCGAACAGGAAATCATTTGGGTATAAGAATGAGAGCGATAGAAGCTGGTACACCTCCCAACTTAAAGCTCCACCTTCCCAGTCTTCTACTGCTGCCAGGCCTCCTGGAGTTGCAAGACTGGCGTCCAACACCCAGGTCATCACGCCTCGGGATGATGTGGAAGATGACGAATACCCTTTACCTGAAATCACAAGCTCAATAGAGAACGCATTGGACCCTGTAGCTCCCATTGCAACGTCAGTTCCCAAAGGAGAGTCCATGGTGCCATCAAATACCAGTCAGACCAAAAATTCGATCGCAACTCCACCCCCTTCCAGCCCTTTGCTGGAACCTCTTGGAGACACAGAGCCCGTGACACCGCAAACACGTCCTATTACTGAAAAGGCCTCTGGAAAAAGACCCCTACGTCCGCGAGAAGGATCACAAGAGCCTGATCATAGCCATGCTATCATTCGCGATTCGAAGATCCTGAGGTCTATGTCGCCTTCCAAACTGGCTAGGATGACTGCAGAAGAGCATAACGCATTACTACTGTCCGATCCCAATATTCGCAAGTCAACGGTCGTCCATCCCGACTTTCTGGAGCAATATTACAAAGAGTCACGATTACATCATCTCTCAACTTGGAAGGCTGAGCTAAAGTCTCAAATGCAAGCTTTGGCCTCTGAAGTCAGCAATTCTCAAAAGGCCAAGTTGAAGAGGCTACCAGGCCAACGCCGTTACATTATGCATGTCGATTTCGACTCTTTCTTTGCTGCTGTATCGCTCAAGAACTGTCCGGAAATGAGCGACAACCCTTGCGTTGTGGCTCATGGTGGCGGGTCTGGTAGCGAAATTGCTTCCTGCAACTATCCTGCGCGAAAGTATGGGATCAGCAATGGCATGTGGATGCGCAGAGCTCAGGAGCTGTGCCCAGAGCTCAAGATCCTCCCATATGATTTTCCTGCGTATGAAGCTGCTAGTAGGCAGTTTTATGATGTTATCTTAGCTACTGGCGGTATTGTCCAAAGTGTGAGTATTGACGAAGCTCTGGTCGACATCTCATCTCAGTGTTTCGGTGCAAGCGGGACGGATGGTGTTCAGCGCCATGAAGGTGCAGTTGATCGAGAGCAGCGCGAGGCAGATGAAATAGCGAAGAAGCTCAGGGAAGAGGTTCATGTCAGGACCGGATGTGCAGTTTCGGTGGGAATAAGCAGCAATATCTTGCTCGCCAAAGTCGCCTTGAGAAAAGCAAAACCTGCTGGACAGCATCATCTCAGGCCAGACGAGGTACTTGACTTCATTGGGGCTCTTGAAGTGACCAAACTGCCGGGTGTAGCTTGGTCCCTCAACAGCAAGCTCGAAGATATAGGCATCAAGCTAGTGAAGGACATACGTGAGACGAGCAAAGAGAAACTTGTCAATGCTCTTGGACCGAAGACTGGCGAGAAGTTGTGGGAATATAGTCGTGGAATTGACCGTGCAGAGGTCGGTGACCAGGTCGTTCGCAAGTCGGTCTCGGCAGAGGTGAATTGGGGGGTTCGCTTCGAGAACCAGGAGCAGGTCGATGAATTTATGCATGGATTATGTGGCGAGGTCCGAAAGCGACTGCTCAAAGAAGGAGTGAGAGGGAAGCAGTTGACTGTCAAGGTCATGATTCGCGCCAAAGATGCTCCACTTGATCCTCCCAAACACTTGGGCCATGGAAAGTGTGATACCTACAACAAAAGCGTACAACTCGGTGTCGCGACCAATGATGAGAAGGTCCTGGCAAAGGAGTCCATCGCAATCATGCGAGGCTTTCATTTCTCTCCAGGAGAACTGCGCGGCATAGGAGTACAGATTCAGAAGCTTGAACCCATCAAATCTGGACGAGAGGGTGTTGGTCAAGAGGGTAGTCAACGACGTCTACAGTTCAAAATCAATGCAGTCAAGCCGGTAGCAAAAGACGAAATGGATTTGCAGGCCAAGGACCCAATCCAGGACGATACCAGCTTAGCGAGAGTGAGCCAACAGGCTTCTTGCCAACGAAGCGCAGTCCCAACCCTTGGAGCTCCCAGCACGCCGTCAAAATCACGACTTAACCTTCTAGGCACACAATTTGTCTTACCAACACAAGTAGATCCTGCTGTTCTCGCTGAGCTACCCGAAAGCATACGTGCTAGGTTATCAAAACAAGGGCGATCCACAGACGCCGACAACAGCGATGTCAAAGATCAACATGAGGACTGGACGACTTCTCCGACCCGGCCTACAAGCGCCACGATGGATACATTTGCAATGCCGACAGAGTCACAGCTTGATCCGCAAGCTCTTGCCGCCCTGCCTGAAGACGTCCGAGCAGAGGTGATGGGTTTCTACAAATCCCCAGGTAACAGGAAGAGAGGCGAGCAATCGCTATTGCCTCAATCTCCACGAAAGGGTCGTACTTTACCTCCTGCGAAAAACCCAGTCAAACGCAAACGTGGAGGTGGGCTTTTCGCTGGCGTCAGCCGCAAGAGTAAAGCAGGTGGCGAAGCATCAACGCTCACACAGGCCAATTTCGTGTCGCGGGCCGAGACTCCAGGCACTACGGACACAGAGGCCGAACCTGAGCAGCTCGATCCTGCCTTTCTTGCCGCCCTCCCAGATGATATCAGACGTGAGGTGCTGGATGAGCAGCGTCAGCGTCGCCTGCAGCGCACTGGAGGCATCGATACCACCATGCATCAGCGTTCTCGGTCCGGCAGGAAGAAGACAACAGACGCGGCTGGCCCCCTTGACAGACGTCTCGAGCTAGCACCACGACCTGCCCAGCCGACCTTCACGTCATGCAAGCTCTCTTCGCTACCGGACCTCAGAGACGCCGTCAAGGCTTGGGTTGCCGAATTCCACGACGAGGGACCCTATGATGAGGACGTCTCTGCCTTAGTTAAATACCTCCATGAGGTCGTCACCGAGGAGAGAGACATTGTGAAGGCGGTCCAGGTGGTGAAGTGGTGCTCATGGGTCATCGAGAAGACCTCTGAGAATGACAAATTTACGACGGATGAAGTGCGTATAGCCTGGTTGGCTGCATTAGACAGGGTCCGTCAAGGCGTACAGCAGGCAGCACAAGAACGAGGCTTGGTCGGGTTGGATTTTGACTGTTAGATGGTGTTTGTTTGACTATGATACCCTTTTGTGCTCTTGGTTATATGACGGTATCGAAGCGGCTTAGTATTTTATTGCACCAGGACGCCAGTTCAGCTTCAGCCAACGTATTGGTAAGTGGCAGCCTGCCCTTCTTAGGTTACTGTAATACATTGTGCCTACACAACGAAAATGGGAACCTACACGAACGCAAGACGAGAAAATTTACATCAACCTTTGGACCCGTGGTGATGCATATCATCACCATCTGGGTTCAGTAACAAGTTTATCCACCTCGAAATCTCGATTCTGGCTGTCTTGGGTGTAAATAGCCCCTCGAGCAGCGAATACTTTCACCACTTCACCTCAGATACTTCAGAGAGTGGCATCGTTTGATAATCTCATAGAAGTAACCTTGAAGACGCTTGGCTTACGAATATTGCCATTGTGTTGTGAGGTCCGCATTATTGCTTCACTCACGCACAATGATTGAAACCGATGTTTTAACCAACAGCTTCACTTCCCACTCCCTCTACTGATCAATCCGAACCTGTTCCAACATGATACGTCGGCTACCACTCCCACCGTTATGAGAAGCTCGCGTGGATTTTGGACCTGCTTCCGTACGTAGATGAATCCTCTCTTGATATGCTAATGTCCGCGAAGAGCAGCCTGCATGATTCACCTAGACGCAGGATGACGAGAGGACCGCTGCATAGAGCATCTGGATTCTTTCATCTGCTGATTGGGTCTACATCGGCCATATCACCACAAGACGAAAGCGGCAGGACACGAGCGGGCTGTGGAGAGCGGAACACGGAGGTAGCTGTAAGAGTCACGGTGAGTAGTGCGATTCACGAGACGCCTGTACTGAGCAAGACAAGAGACTAAAACTGGAGTATGATGGATCGTGATTGGCATGGGCGTAAAGTCGAGTCGGGCCCAGATGCAGAGCAACCTTGTGAGTGGTGAAGTGACGTTAGGTCCGAATTTGGTGGGGTCTGGAGACTTGACTTGACCAAGGTCGGAACGCCCCTCATTCAATGACGGAGCGCACAAGGGCACATTCGATTTCGTGAGCTCTATCTATACCTGGCGTTTTCACAGCACAGCTACATCAGACCAATCCACCGTAGCCTTCAACCCCCCCATCTGCTCCGATAAATTTCCCAATCAAAATGGCGGAAGAATCTCAGGTCGTCGGTAAGCCCACCTTGTCTGGCACATGAAGCGGGAAGCCCGTTCATTTCCAAAGTTGCTAACAATTTCTTCCAGACTACTCGTTGGCCAACCCAGACACGTGAGCTTGCCCGTTCCAGTCCACGACGGTATCGCGACAGAATGCACTGACTGATCCCTCCTTGTAGCCTCACCAAGTACAAGACCGCTGGCCAGATTTCGCAGAAGGTCTTGGAGACTGTTGCAGGATGGTGCACTGAGGGAGCAAAGATCGTCGAGCTTTGCCAGCGCGGTGACAAGCTCCTCGAGGAAGAGATCGCCAAGGTCTTCAAAGGCAAGAAGATCAACAAGGGCATTGGGCACCCTGTCACCATCTCGCCCAGCACCTACGTGACCCCATACACCCCCTTGACTAGCGATGCCGAGGAGGCAGAGAGGACACTGAAGGCCTCGGAAGCAGTCAAGATCCAGCTTGGTGCTCAAATCGATGGCTTCGGTACGATTATTGGAGACACCATCATTGTGCCAGCACAGGGAGGCAAGACCGACGTGATCGAGGGCCGCGAAGCCGATCTGCTTCTCGCCAACTACTACGCGAACGAGCTTCTCCTGAGATTAGCATTGCCCCCCGGTCTCCTGGCCAGTGGCAGCGACGAGGAAAAGGCGAAGGCTCAAGCCCAGAAGCCATACAGCCAGACCAAGATCACCCAACTACTGGAGAAGGTCGTTAAGAGCTACGATGCCAGCCTGGTCGAGAACACTACCTGCTGGCTTTTCGGCCGGAACGAGATCGAGGACAAGAAGAAGATCATCCTGGCTCCTGGCGAGGGTGTCAAGGGTGAGGGCTTGCCTGAGGTTTCAGAGGCTTGGGGTATCGAGATTGGCGTCAGCTTAGGAAACGGAAAGGTCAAGAGCCTGCCTGACAGAGCCACCCTTCACAGAAGGACAACGGTCCAGTATGGCCTCAAGCGCCCGTCTTCAAGAGCGACTCTGTCTGAAGTGCAGAAGAAATTTGGAACTTTCCCATTCAGCTTGAGGCAGTTGGACGACGAGCGTGCTGGCAA
The DNA here is from genome assembly GCA_001660795.1 of Leptoxyphium fumago. NCBI lineage: Eukaryota > Fungi > Ascomycota > Dothideomycetes > Capnodiales > Capnodiaceae > Leptoxyphium > Leptoxyphium fumago. The sequence goes on along the minus strand of LSHF01000039.1, from coordinate 159,233 downwards.
GGTCGGTGTTGTTGAGTGTGTGCGCAGCGGTACCATTCGCCAGTACGAAGTCATTGGCTCAGCGGACAGCCAGCCTGTGGCAAGACTTTTCACCACCATAGGTACGTCAGGCTCGTTTCGCACGATGGAAACTCGCATACATAAAAGCATTGAAGCTAACGTTTTACAGCCATCACGAAGAACGGTGTCCAGAAGTTGGCCGCTCCACCTGCCCTTGACTTGGAGAAGGTCAAGTCGGACAAGAAAATCACCGATGAAGAGATCTTGAAGATCCTAGAGCAGCCAATTGCAAAGCCGGTGACCAAGAAGTCCAAGCCAAAGAAGAAGAAGAAGTCGGCCAAGAAGGCTCAGCCTCAGGCGGCCGAGGGCAATGAAGAGGAAGAGGAGAGCAGTGATGAAGAGTAATCGGTTGGAATCAATCCACCCTGAAACGATCATCACGATGCATTGGATCTCTCTCTTTGCGAATGTCTAGTCGGATGTCCAGCCATGGCGATCTATCGATGTTTGCAAGTAGATCAAAGGGCAAACAGGAGTTCCCTATCAATAACAGCCACAAACGTAATTCCTCTGAGTGGCACTAGGCAGCTTGTTTCAATAAAGTGATCGATTCGAAGTCGCAATCGAATCGTAAAATACTTATTTTCTCCTCTTCTTGGTATACTGAGAACTATGGTGTCGTTTGTTGCTTTTCATTCAGGGGTATCGCCACTTACCCAACCCGCCTCGTAGAGTAGGTTGACAGTTGCGGCCAATAGAATGCAATTGAACGAAGCCATGCCAGGGCACCGACTTGCAGACGAAATCGGTCAACTAGACGAGAGACTGATACAGGGAGAAGTGGGTGTTGGACCTTCCTGCTGTGTCCAATTTCATTGGAGATCGAGCTTTACCGGGTCTAAATGGGTGCCAACCCCCAACTCCCGCTTTGGCTTGTACATGTCTCGACATCCTCCAAAAGCCTTGACCCGTGCATGTTCGCGTATCCCTCTCTGATTACGCGCCAAAAGTGCCTTGACCGATAGCAATTCGCCCTGGGTGAGTATTTTGACATCTTGATTGCAAGTGTTCTGTGCTAATATCCTTGTAGTGGCGTTTGCGCGCCCAGGCTCTATTACCGCACGACCCCCATCATGCCGGAACGCAGCCAAACGCGGCGCGACACACGAGATGGGCGCAGCACACCGCGCGATCAGCACGCAACCCCAACCATGCAGAACAAGCGAGCTGGACCAAAGACTTTCCTGGATCGTTGGATCGAACCTCAGCTAGAGGAGAAGCCTTCATGGGAGACGGGCATGGGGACAGGGCCATTCGGTGTTATGGCAGACATGCAGACCCTGGGGGAACCGCCAAGTTCGAAAGTAAAGGCCAGGGTTAGGGGGGACGGTTCGCGCAAGAGCGGCATATCGAAGGCCTGGACTGCCATAAGCTTTGAAGGGCAGGAGACACCGGAGACCACGCCTGGCCCCTCCATGCTGCCATCATCCTACGATGATCCCTTCGGCGACCAAGGGATACCTATAGTCATAGATGACGAGGCCGACGGTGACTTCAACCCCAATCCAAAGGCGAAGAAGGAGAAGTCGTCGAAGCAAATTGGTGCTGCGAAGCGGGTAAGCCAAATCCTACCTGCTGCACCCAGGGTCAAAGCTACGTCTCGAAAATCCGCGGTTGCAGATCCACTAGACAGCGAGAGCACCTACGATCCTGAAAAGTTGAAGGCGGTTGTGGATGCAGCGATGGAGAAGGCGCATGAGGTGGGGAAGCCCGAGCTCGCCACGACGGTCCTCGAGGTCTGGACAGAGAGCTTGAATGACCGGCGTTTGGGAGAACTTCTAGATGCCATTCTTACCCAGTCAGCCAATGCTGACCATTTCAAGGAATTCCATCGCTATGTACGTCGTACAAAGAAGAGACTGAAGGAGGGGGGCAAGGGGAGCGGTCCCAGGTCGATAAAACAGCTTTCATCTGAAGCCTTGAGCGCAGCTGCACTGCCGGCTCGTGATCGAGAACCTCCCGCGAGACCTTCCATTGAGCAGGTTGAGCTTCCACGCCCAAGGCTTTCTCTCAAGGTCAAAGCTCCTCACACAACCAACCAACAACGGCGACCATCACAGAAGAAGAAGATGTCTAAGTCGCCTGAGAAGAGGAAGTTGCCACTGGAGGAAGACGACGATTCCTCACTTTCAGAGCTCACATCTGCGGAGGAAGATAATGACGAAATGGAAGTCGAAGGCTCCAACGACTTGCGAGGCATCTCCTTCAGTACCAACGACACGCAAAAACCTACCATCGACAGCAACGATACTCTCCAAATAGTTTTACAAAACTCTGCCTTGAAGAGGACTTCACAAGAAGCCAGCCTGTCAGAGATGGAGCACGATCGCATGCTGGTGGCGAAGAAACAAAAGCTCGAGCAAAACGTGAGAAGGGACTACGAGTACGAAGAGAGTGATATGCGCAGCTCACAGGAAGCGTCAACGGCCCCAGTTGCACGAACATCGCTGAAGTTACGAGCCAGCAAGGTCAAACCAGGGGCTCTGCCTCCTGGGCTCAGACTCAACCCCAGCGGCAGTGGTACTGGGTCAGCAAGAGCAAGTTCTAATGTCGCAGATTCGCCCTTATCAGAACTATCGCAAGCGTTTGCTCGCTCGAACACCCCATCTCGTTACAGAGACGTCCCCAAGCCGCCAGGGAAGCGAGCCAAGACCAAGACCTCGTAAGTATCATCAATCTTGTTCCGTCATCCATCGAGACAAGGTGCATGAGGAGATGGAGATTGTCAAGGCAATATTGCTATGCAATCACAGGGTTTGTTTGCTCTGTCAAGGAACCTTTACAACATCTGCGAATCATTTGCAACGAGTGATAAGACTGGTGTGACCACAGGTCCTGGCAGGCATACAAGACCCTCTGCATAACACTCTGCGAGAACCTTCACTAATCTTCTACCATTCACAGACCACAGAAGAAGCAAGTTGGAGCCTACCGAGCGTTGTCAGGCGCAGGTGGCGCAGGGAAGGAAAGCCCAATCGGGGATGATGACAATGAAGTGGTAAGACAACGCTCAGCACGCGCTAAATCTCGTTCCTCCGCTCTCCACACAACTTTCACCTTCAACAACACCTACAAAACCAAGGAACCCATGCATTTGACACCACCTCGTTCATCATCTCCCCCAATCTCTCGCATGGTAGCTGGCAAAGATTATCAGAACCTGACCGTCAACCCACAGCTTTCGGAAAATAACGATTACTGTTCGTCTTGTGGAGGCAGCGGCTTCCTGCTCTGTTGTGATGGCTGTGACCGTTCGTTCCATTTCTCCTGCCTGGATCCACCACTAAACGATGATGCCAGTGAGCTGAACGAGCCGTGGTACTGCTTCATCTGCGTCGCAAAGCGGCCGGTGTCGGCAACGCAGCCTGAAAAGCCGACGCGTGGGCTTTTTGCGCCACTTATTGCAAGTCTCAACAAACGCAACCCATCAACATTTGCCCTGCCGCAAAGCCTCAGGGACTACTTCGAAGGTGTTGGTACTGAAGCTAAGACCGGATCTTTCGTAGAGGCCGTGAACACCAAGCAAAGGTAAGTCCAAGAACTCACATCCAAAGCGCCAAGCTAACAGTCTCTTAGGAATGCAAAAGGTTATGATGAGCCTCCAGAATATCTGAAATCACGAGACAACAAGGGTAATCTAATTATCTGTTACTCATGTGACAAATCTTCGCATGGTCGTCGGCCACTGATCCAGTGCGACTTTTGCCCTCACTACTGGCATCTTGACTGTCTGGATCCACCGTTGGCAAATGCGCCGACACGGACGTTTGAAGGCAAGAAGCTACAGGATTGGATGTGCCCATTGCACGCCGATCATGAGTTGCGACAGATTGACATGTCCAGACTTCAACCTCGTCGAAAAGTACATGTGAGACGCCCTCGTAATCCCAAAGTCTTTGAGACTTCACTCTCACGTGGGTTCCACAACAACGGTATCATCGACATCGAGCTGGACAGCAGCGACGAATCAGAGTCAGAATTTTATGATTCAGAAGGACAGGAAGAGGGTGTTGTTTATCGTATGCCAGCGCGTGGCATCAAACTGGATTTCATCGACAAAGTCAAAAGGTGCGTTGAGAGGTTGTACAATTTTCACCCGCACAAATACCTCATACTAAAGCCTTGATTACAGCTGCAGAATCCAGGCGGACCGGGAAGAGAATTATCGCAATGTGAAACGGACACGGCTCGCCGTGCAGGCGCCAAGTCAACTAAACCAAGCCAATTTTTCAAGGCGATCCTTTGCAGAGAAGCAACTGGCTCTAAATCTTGCACAGTTTGCCAGTGCCAACCAGGATCTCAACATAGGCAACAACCAGGTGGAGAATCTTGTTGGCACTCTCATAGTAAGTCGGGCCACCCAAGCCCCTGAGGATGCACTATGACGTCAGCTATAATTCCGGACTAACAGCATGGACAGGCTGAGGCGCCGCCAGAGGTCGTTGCACAACTGACGATGGCGGAAGATGACGAAAAGGCGATTCCAGTATCAGCACCGTCCGTGATCCCGCCATCACCGCCAGTATCCGAGCAGCCGGAGCAGCTCTCCTCGGAGCACCGCCAGCAGCTGCTAATACTGCAGGAGCTTATCCGTCGCAAGCTCGAGTCAGGCAAGACTTGAGCGATCCCGCACCAGTCCGGAGCAACCGACCAGTGTCGAGGGGCTTTAACACTTGTTTCCATCGTCAAGAACTTCCCAAGGTGTTCTTGGCTCAGAACACCATGCTGTTCATCTTTTTGGTCCCACAGCGCTGGCTTGCTCACTTGTGGTGGTTGATTAATTTGTTGATAACCTCACACACCAGCTACTATCAATGGTTTGAACGGCCCGCCTCTTCGAACACTGATCTCCATGTAGATCACACCCCCTCTTGCTGCATATCGTCTCTACCCCTACGCTACGATGGGAGGATCAAGCGACTCGATAATCTGGAACAGTCAATACGGATCTACAACATGGACCGATCTAATTAGACTGACAAGTGGGCTTGGAATTCATCGAAGGAAGTGACATTGAGAAAGCTTCCCTGTTCACTCAGCTCTCTGACATGTACGAGAGGAGGGAAAAAGGAAAAACGCGCAGCATGTTCCTTTCAATTGCACCACCATGGTGGTTCTGGATATATCCTCCATTACCACCACGGCTATCATGTTAATCAACGCTTCGAGAATCTTACCAATATTGCATGGGCACTAATTTCTCAATGAGAGTGTGACACAGCAGCGAAGTGAAAGTGCCGTCCTATGCTGGCTCTAGACATGCATGTTATTTTGTGTACACAATACCTCCGGGTTGTTCGTTACAGTGGGCTGTCTGTCCGTGTGTTGATAGCTATAGACCGATCACTTCGAATGGAATGATTTCTTCGAGGCAGCTCCCTTTTGAAGCGCTTGCGTGCATCGTCTCTCCCTTACACCTGTCTGTTCAACCTTCTTCACTTCCCCTCACTGTCCAAGAGAAAGAAATATGTAAGCCGGCCGTGTACTTCTACTGTTTGTCCGGGCAAGCGAATGCCAGATGGAGAGTCGATTCTGGACGAGGCGATGCGATGCCGTGATCGACCTTTTTTGTTCGTTTTCTCCAAAACATCTACCTGCCACCCCTTTCTCGTGCCTCCACATTCGCCCTGTGCTGGCGGTTCTTGAGGTGCACGCTGAACTGCTCCTCTACTGCGCCGGGCGAGGCGGTGTACAGCTTGCCCGGACAGTCGTTGCACCTTATGCGCGGCACGTATTGGACCCTGACGCCAGGTGGAGGCGCTTCACCAGGCGATAGGGGGTCGACCCTCGCCGTCTGTCCGGTCTCGGCATTGATTGTCGACGGCCGCATAGTCGCCTCGAAGTCAGAGTCCGACCACTTCTGTCGCATCGCCTGGATGGCCGAGCTGAGCCACGGCGGTGGAGGGGGCTGTATTGCAAGCAAACCACTCGTCAGCATATCGCGCTTGCGCCCATTTGTTGCTCCAGCTTTCGGGAATGGATGGTAGGCAGAACATCTGACTTGATGGACCGCTCAATCCGAACTTACCACTGCATGATCCGCAGCAGGCCAGGTATCAACAGTGACTCTGCCGAGATCGTCATACCGAATCTGGTTTTGCCGTGCCGACGTGGCTGCCAACGCGCGGGCGTTGCTTCCGTTGGGTTGTGGTGTGTTTCGTGACTGGGGAAGTGATCGAGGCGTCATGGAAGGTGTGCTCAGGCCAGCCCCACGACCAGGTGTGGCGCCTCGCACGTCAAGCCCACTCGGCTGCGAGGCATACCCGGATAATGGAAATTCAGACGCTCGCTTCTTTGCTCTCTGGGCATCTGCCCAGGCCTTCAGCTTGGATCTGGAGATGGGGAGTTTCACCACCAGGCTTTGCTCGTCATCAAGCACGCTCTCATCGCGCAGCATGCTGCGGCGAGACTGGACCCGCGTTTCAGGAGGTGCCAGAAAGGATGCCTCTGGCGTTGCCGACCGAGCGCCAAAGGTGCTTGCACGCATGGCAGCCTGAGCATGGGCCGCTGCACCGCGCATGCCTCTAGTCCGTGCGGTGCCGGCATTGAGAATCGACGGAGCAGGTGAATCGCCTTCTTCCTCTTCGCTTTCGAGGTCATCCGATTCAATCTCCCCATCCACCCGCGGCCCACGCCTTCCACCTCTCCCCCCACGTCTCGTCTTGGGAATGCCTGTGGCCTCGAAGGTCTCGACCGCACCTGGGATGACCGAATGTATGAACAAAGACCTGACAGTGCGTTGTTTATCCTTGAGGTCCGGTAATGCTGGTCCACCTCTCCTGTGCAGCTGTCGCTTCTGGGCACGGTGCTCGCGCATCATGGAAGTCTCGATTCTCTCAACCTCATTCTCACTTATCTCGTACATGTACGGCATCCAGTCTTTCTGAGCGGAATTCTGCCTGAAAGCACTATTGACGGGAGCTGGAAGGAATGCATCCCTGACGTCAGGATCTTCCACTGGCCTTCCGTCAAAGGGATGGTTTGTCAGATACAAGCTCTTCGTGAAGAGCTGGCACTGCTCACGAATTGAATGCGCAATGGCAGTGGTGAATTCCCCACTAAGAGCATTTTCCTGAGCCATCTGCCGAGCAAAGTCTTCGGCAAGATTTAGTGGATTGTTAATGTCCCACTCGAACTGGTCTACCAGCGTTATACGTGCAATAGTGATGTTTATCTTGATCTGAATCCGCATCTCGTCATCTTTGTGTTCGTTGTAGGGTCGGCCCGGTTCGAGAGGTCCATCTTCTAGATATGGATGCGGATAGTAATTCTGGAGAGTATCTTGCATCTCGGCCCTGATCTGTCTAGTCGCCTCGGGTAAAGCTTCCTGTGGTATTCGTAGATCTTCGAGAAGGTAGTCGATGAATCGGTCTGGTGATACGACGCGCTCGTTAAGATTCCAGGTGAAAGTATCGCGTATTCGAAGCTTATCAAGTTCAACATCCAGTCTGATTGGGACCAGCTCTTCGATCTCTTCGGCCTGTCGCTTGTTGTCTTTCCTGGGAATGCGGATCTGTTGATTCCTACGGCCTTTCGGTGGCCTTCGCATTGATGTGTACACTATTTGACTCTTGTCGTTGGTGGTGCCATTGCCATAACCCATGTAACCATAGCCAAAGATCGAACCAGGGTTATTGCGCCTTTGAAGAAAGCCCTCGTTCTCCCAGAAGTTGATCTCGGCCCATTTTGAACCCACAAGATTGCGCAATCGTTCGGCCTGATCGTTGCCTGCTGCAGCGTGAAGCAGATCGCGTTGGATGTAGCGATCCAAAAGGATGTCGTCGCGCAACTCTCCACTGCCGTCTCGCTCATGCCTAGATCCATCGGCCAATGGTTTCTGAGACCCGTCTCGCGAGCGTTTCCTGCTGAGCTGAGGTGTGCCATTCGCATGGGGAGGGCCGTTCGGCGCGGCGGAAGGTTGACCTTGCTGGCCTGGTGGGGTTCCGGTACCGATTCGCGCTGCGGCCATCACATCTTTGGCCTTCTGCTTGCCTTCCCGGATCGCATCACTAGGAGCGCCAGTAGTGTAGTCAGCCGCGTTTTGGACGGCACCTCCAACATTCCATTGCTGGTATGGCTGGTCATTGAAGTTGGACATGCTCGGCGGTAGTCGGAAGAGCGAGTGGAAGTGGTGTTGGCGATGGCGCAAAGGTGGTAGTGTTGACACCGAGTCGCGTCACCATCGGTGGTGGGCTTTCGCGTCGCCGTGGGGATCTGGGTGGGACATCATCAGCACTCCAGCTGCATTTGGGACCGAATATACGCGACTTTCGGCATAGCGGCAGAGGAATCGCATCTCAATCGCAACCACAGCAGCATCACAATGGCGGCAAGTCGTCGTCGGCCGCGAATCAGTCTAGGGGGCCGATGCGCAGTGCCAGCCAATGTTGTGGATGCGCCAGCCGGGAGGCCGACCGCAGCTGAGGCGCATACGGCGCGCTCGCAGGGGGGCGAGTGGGCGAGGAGGAAGAGAGGCGACAAAGGGGACGGGATAGAGAGTGGGAGGGAAGGAGGAGGGCGATGAGGGTGAGATGGACATACCTTTTACTGCTACAGTAGGTAGGGAATAGAGGTGGTGAGTAGGTAATACGTTAATGGAAAGTGACTGCCCACTCTGCACTGTCTTAGACGTCTTGGATGCCTGGATGCCTTGCCGGGCGAGGTCAGGTCGATAATGTAAATAACCTGAAGGTAAGGTATGATAACCAAGATATCGACGGTTCTGACGCCGAAATCACTCGCTCTTCTGCTCTCGCTCTCTCTCGCTTCCCTTACGCTCACTGACTCCGGCGTCGAAGCAGGAGCGCCTCCGCAGCCAGCGAAACGCCAAGCTGCTCCATCCGTGCTAGTCCCAACCCGTCAGTTGCTTACCCGCTTATGTAATGTACGCTCGTTGGCCTTTCGCGTCCATACTGTAAAGCACCGTATTGGACAGTGCTCTCAACATACGGTAATAGAGGCACCAGTGGAAGACTGAACATGCAGGGGTGCAGCCAATGCGACGGACAAACAGATCCGGTGCATACACATCCAGACCCTTCATTGGGGCGCAACGCCTGAGTTGTCATTGATCTACTAGCGTGCTTGAGCAATGGTATGACTACGGTAGTGCTCCACGAATGGCCACTTAAGGAGATGAGACGAGATGAGACGAGATGAGACTCTGCCACCCCTGCACCAAGTGGCCGACAGATTTACGGGTCTATCCACACGCCCAATCGCATGGCCCTAAGCGATGGCACAGAATTGCAAGACTGCAAGTGTGATCCTAGCGGGTCGCAAATGACATGTGGCTACGTGGATGTGAAGGCATTTTGCTAACATTACATGAAAGAGAATGGCTAAAACAATAAGGCCGACCTGTCTGCCTTTCTTGTTACATCGTATGACTGGGCTTGACTCGACTCGGCTCGACCTCGTTCGTGGGCCTGATCCTGTTGCGTCGACCGGCTCGGTGGCGACTATCATAAAAGCCTGGGCATTGAATCTGCGAATTCCAACTTCGCCAACCACCCTTTAATTCCTCTCAAACCTATCCCATGTGCTTGTCTGCGGCATCAAGCACATTAGATCCCAACGTCTGTGCCAGTCGAGGGCTCGCACTGCGCGGTAATTCTCGTACCTGTCCCTGTCTCTCCATAGTTTACATCTGGTATCGCCCACTCTTTCTCTCTAGGGCACCGTTTCAAGTTGTTTGTGCGGGTACGGCGTCGTAAAGAACCAGTGTACTGGAGCTGGATTGGAACCGCCTTGAAACAAATGTTTCATTGTCGGTCCCTAGAGTAGAGAGTCGAGGCGGGTAAAGACACTCAGACAGGCAGCCACCACTTCCAGTTGAAGCTCCTTGTCAGCAGCCTTGTTGACCTCGTCACGGATAACCTGGTCGAGATTGGCAGCGATGGCGCTAGAGCCTGCAGCTCTCCGGCCAAACGGCCACTGACTGTACTCGGCAAGCAGCTCGTCCACCTGTGAGAAGGCACGTTCCCTCGCCTCATGACCGAGCGAAGTGAGCGCGTTTTCCAACACGTTGGCTGCATATGCGGCACATAGCATTGACACCGTGCGTAGGTACCTGAACTCCATCTCCTCGGGTAGAAATTGTGAAGGCGGGAGCACGACGGTCCTGTTGGTGAGGACGGTTCGGACTCGCCGTCTGATATCGTCCTTTGCGCCACCGTCTGCGACAGGATGGGTAGCCATGTCGAAGAGCAGGAAGTTGCGCTTCTCCGTCCTGAGGATACCCTTGTCGACCAGACCCTTGGCCAATCGCTCCCGCACCTGTTTCAGTTGGTAACCAATCTTCATTAGATTCCACGTCTCGCCTGGTGTATTCGTTAGCATCAATGCAAAAGTTCTCAAAATCCGTGACAACGTGATCGTACCTGACATGAGGTCCACCCAGGCGCTGACGCTCATCTTCTCGGACGTCTTCATCATCTTCAGAGCCTCATCCAGAAGCACTTCTCCAGTGAGGGTATCGTCAACCACCTCGATAAGTCTGTCTGCGAGGGGAAACCTCCTCCTCGAGCTGTCCTTCTGCATACTGACACGCCCTCTGAAAGCCAGCTCCAAAACGATGCAGCCTCTGAGGGCATAGCTGATGTTGTCGTTCCAGAAGCTCAGGTAGCCCTGCTTGTCCTTGAGACCCATGAGCAGCACCTCCTCCATGAGGGTGAGTTTGGGCTGCTTGAGGCGCTCAGCGCTCTCGCTGATATCGCGAGGGTCGAAGGCGATCTTGTGACCATTCTCTCCGCTCTCGTAAGACGTCTCCGGTGCTCTATCGTCATTGGTCCTCCTGGGCGTGGGCGACGAGACTCTGCTGCCGTCCTCGTTCTCCTGCGTTGCTCCCCCGCCGCCTCTTCTGCGGGTGAGGCCTGAGCCCGAGGCCGAGGCCATGTTACGCTCCTTGGGTTTCTACTCGCGGTGCGGGCGCGGACAGGAGGAGCGGCCGACGCAACGGGTGTCGTGTGCGGTGTCTGTGGTAATGTGACTGCCTGGGCAAGAATGCGGGCCGCAAGGCCAATCCCGATGGGTTGGTGGGAGGAAGGAGGCACAGCGAGCAGGGCGAGACGGTTGTGTCTGTCGGAGCTGAACAACGCGGACGTAGGTACCAAAACTCGACAATGACACACTCGCTGTAAGAGTGATTGTTGGCTGCGGTAGGATTGTATATTCTGGCGAAAGTATGTATTGGCGCAAAGTAGTGGCGCATGAAGGCTGCCAGCCCGAGTTCTGGAAGACAGGTAGCTGGTCGCGCGGGAGATCACATACCTGGCACGGCCTGCCAAGAGCAGGGAGGTTTGACGTAGAATGCAGTTTACCACGCGAAACACGGCAGCTAACCTTTCTTTGAGATGTAAATGTATATATGGATATTGGAATTGTTCGGTCAGACTGGGTGGAGATAGTACAAATGCACAGTTTCGCCTACTATCACATACACTGCCAATCCGTATACTACTAATGTAAAGGATCATGCATTGCCACTGCAAGATATCGTTGACCTTTTCCCACCTCTACCAACAAAGTGAAGATGTTCCTCTAGTGAGCTATTGACAAGAATTAGCCAGTGCGAACCCACTCGCAGGACTATATTATAACTTACCATCAGGGGCGTGCACAATGTAGTCAATGGCTTGCGAGACTGTGGTCGATGTCAGTGCTCTGACCTTAACGATCCTCGATGATGTTGATACTTACCGCTGTGGATGTTGTCTGCCTCTTTGTCTGGAATCTCGATGGAGAACTCCTGCTGCGGTGTTAGAGTTCCGAACATTTACCAACAATGTTATCCTTGCGCTCCAGCCCTTACCTCCTCAATGGCCATAACCACCTCAACAGTGTCCAAGCTGTCCAGGCCGAGATCGTTTGTGAAATGCGAGGTAGCAGAGAGCTAATTCAAAAGTTAGGACTCAGCCGGTCGATGATGATTCGAACGGGTATGGTGTTACCTTTGATGCGTCGGTCACCTGCGCATATCATCGTCAATCTCACTAATTTCTCTCATATCATAGACCCTGGACGGCATAACCTACCTTGTCGAAGTTCTTCAGGAGGTCCAGAATGCGACCGGCAACCTCATCCTGGCTGAGACCGCTGCCTGAGGCGTAGAACCTCTGGGCGGTGACTGTGGATGGGAGAGCTATTCTTTGTGAGGCGAAGGGGGTAGGGAAAGCCCTCCGTGCGGCCGGCTGGACGGATCTAGCGCCAGCTCGGCTGAGGCACTGCGTGGAACGGACGATTGCTGAGCGAAACATGTTGACGGCGGTGGTGAGGACGTGGGTTGGGATTGATGTGATTGTAGGCGCAGGGTTTTTGGTAAATGTATAGGTTTGATGGGATGAGGATTGCACCGCGGCGGCTTCGCGCAAGCTCCCAGATCCGTCTCTCGGCTGTTACCGCGGCGAGCAATGACGGTCTTGGCGGCGACGTTCAGTCGGCTTCGTGCTCACATTCCCGCATGGATGAGTGAGCATTGGCTATCTACGTCTAGGCAGGTAGGCACAGAGGTGGTCATATACTATTTAGACAGCTTTGGTATCTAACCGTGCTCGAAAACTACGCTATGCATTCAGGACTTGAGAAAAGAAAATTGATCATCGCGCTGAAGGTGCTTGCTTGGAGATACCCAATTTATGGATCACATCTCCTTTAAATATTAGTCTCACATATAATTACAAGTCTGACCACTGCGAGGTCAGTTTGCTCTTCGACTGTCTTTTACAACGCAGGATCGTCGGGGGCGTGGGAATTGTCTTCCTGAGCCAGTTTCGGTGGACTGCACCGGCTGTGATGCTGGAGGCTACATATAGAACCACTCCAGCCGGCCATTGGGCACTGGCAAAAAACATAAGAAATCCGAACGAGATGTGGCAGCGTTGAAGGAAGTTTAGTTTGAACCATGGTTTCCCTTTTTCTGTCAAGTCGAAGTTATCGGAGTCGACTGGTGTTTTTGGTACCTCCGGTGTTGCTGGAATTCGTGCCGCGCTTAGAATGGGTATAATGATGGCTGCGCTGACTGCTGCAGGTAGTATGAAGAATGGATCAGAACTTGTCAAGTCTATTATCCATGGCAATCCTTCTACTTGTAGCGATGGGTCCAAGAGGGACAGGACTGTGCTTGTCTGGTCTGTCATCTCGGCAACATCCAGACCCATATCAGGGTATGCATCAGCTGGAGGTGGAGCTGTCGGCCCCCCTGTTTGGCCTTGGGGAGTTGTTGTAGGGTCTGTTTGCTTTCCTAAAGCCGTTGGGTTCATAAGAGATTCCAAACCTTGCCTCACCAACCCTGTACCTGACCCGCACTTGACGCGGATGGCATTTGAGAAGTACCAAAGCACGCCTAAGTTGAGCAAGCCAGAGTAAGGAACGGGAGAGAGGCCAAGCTTCCTGTTCAGTTTCCATCGTCTTCCTACCATGCGCATAATCATTTTGATCGCGCTTGAAGGGTCTGGGGGGCCTCTCATTGCCCGTAGCTCATGGGTCATATGGGCTTCCTGCACCAGCCCCAGGCTTGCCATCGAAACGTCTCGACGTCGCCGCCACAGAGCTGGCCAATGGAGTATGAGAGCGCGTACAGCTATTGCTGTCAAGGGGATCGCCGCGGCCCACGATAAACCCGCATTGTGGAGTGTGTCGAGAATGATAGTGTCGCCGAGGGCATTGCTTGCCGTGCCGATGTGTTCGACACTACTATCAATGGCATTGCGGCCTGGTGAACTTGCTGTGAAGCTTCTAGTATACGCCGCGGTTCGGAGGAAAGGCGGGAGGGCCAAGAGAGATCGTCGTGATAAACCGTGCCCGAGTACCGTCGTCATCGCAGCGAAGCACAATGTAGTGAGGTTTGGGGAATCTCCAAAGTGGAAGCTGCTCGGCTACCTTGATATTGTTATAGAATACCAAGAGCTTGGAGAGACGCTCCAGTCCCAGAGCAGTTAAGATGGCTCAGCAGAAACCATCAAATAACCCTACTTGTACTAGCTTCGCCTGACTTTCATGACATCTTCTATTGGCTACAACCTCACCACAGAGCCGCAAAACTGCCAATGCCAGCTTAGGAGATCCGCAGGACTCAAGCAACATCAACACTCTCCACTCAACCAAAACCCGACCGACCACCGCTCGCAGACTCGGCCCACGCAGACCATGTCGCTCGCGGCGCGCCAGTTCACAGCGCTCGCCCGCTCTCGGCCTGCGCAGTCCCTCATCTTCTCGTCGTCGTCCTCCGCCACCGGCGCCGGCAGGGCCATAACAGGCGCCGCCTTCAGCACCAGCGCGGTTCGAAATGCCACAAGCGAGGGCCCACCCCCAGCCGGCTTCAGACTGGCCGCACCAAAGAGATGGAACCAGCAGCAAGAGAGCGTGCTCGACCGAGCCGGCAACTACTTCCTCTTGACTGAGCTGTTCCGGGGCATGTATGTCGTGCTGGAGCAGTTCTTCAGACCACCGTATGTACACCCTACATTCTCCTTGTGAGAGAGCTCAATTCCTGCTTGGAAATTGAATTGAAGATTTGGCTTCGAGAGGAAGCTTCGAGCTGAGGATATGCACATACATGGGAGGGTCTTGACTGCTTTGGAGGACATGCCACTGACTCAACGGAAACACCAGATACACGATCTACTATCCATTCGAGAAGGGGCCGATCTCGCCGCGTTTCCGTGGTGAGCACGCCCTGCGTCGTTACCCGACCGGCGAGGAGCGCTGCATTGCCTGCAAGTTGTGTGAGGCCATCTGCCCGGCGCAGGCCATCACGATTGAGGCGGAGGAGCGAGCGGACGGCAGCCGACGCACGACGCGCTACGATATCGACATGACCAAGTGCATCTACTGCGCTTCTGCNAGGAGTCCTGCCCGGTCGACGCCATCGTCGAGAGCCCCAACGCCGAGTACGCCACCGAGACTAGGGAGGAGCTGCTCTACAACAAGGAGAAGCTGCTCTCCAACGGCGACAAGTGGGAGCCCGAGCTGGCCGCCGTGGCCAGAGCCGATGCTCCTTACAGATAAGGACTTCTGCTCACCCCCTCAGATTGTCAGCACCTGTTCACATAGATCTAGCTGAGGCTGGTTAAAGAGCGGCTCCCTGTACTGCATCTGTGCAATATCTGTTACTGTTACCGTTATGCAGTCCTGAGCGCATACGTTCTGGGATAGCACTCGCTCCCGTTTCCTTTGTGTGCTTGAAGACAGCCCCAATGTAAATAGCTTCAGGTTCAAATTATGCGATGACACACTGCCTTCTTAATACCCCAATCTTCGGCAATCATTTCCAGTAGAACATATGAATTGGCCTCTTTTTCTGGGTATGATACATGTACAAGACATTTAAAGATGCACCGCACAAGTTAATGCATCATGCTGACATTATATGGATTAGACTATGCCTAAGCCTTGAAGCGGCCCTCGAAACCAGCACGAGGCTTCTTGCCACCTGATCCTTTGGTGGGCTTCTTTTTGCCGCCCTTCTGACCCTTTGAATCTTTGCGCTTTTGCAAGTTTGCCTCACGCTTCTTCTGCTTCATCTCCTTACCCTTGATCACATTCTGTTCCCTCTCCTTCCATTCGCCCTCGCTCTTGGACTTTTGCTTTTCCTTTCGCTTCAGGGCTTTGCGAAGCAGACTTGTGTCGTCTCTGACTTTGGCACCATGGGCGCGCTTCGTGGCGTTCAACCATGAGTCCTTCTCGGCGATTTCTGCCTTCTTGACTTCGTCGTAGCCGGCAATCCTCTTCTCCTTGTTTTGGGCAGCAGCTAGTGCCGTCTTGGGATCCTGAGGTCCTTTGCGCCTCTTTGGGTCTTGAAGCTCGGTCAGGTCGGCATTCGTGGTTGTACCATCACCAAAGCCTAACCGCCCGAACGAGAAGTTCTCCGTTCTGGGCTGTGGAGAGAAGATATCTGGAGAGGCAAGTGGGGAGCCAGATCCTCGAAGACGTTCCTCCTGTTTCCGAGATTCCTCTTCCTTCGCCTTCCGTCTGAGTTCCTTCTTGTGCGCCTTACGTTGCTCACCCTTCTGCCGCCTCTGTTCAAGTAAATCCTGTCGAGATCCCATGGTGTCGGCCTTTCGCCGCGCACGAAGATCTTCGATACGTGTCCGAAGGCGTTCCTGAAGCGCAGCTGTGTCGATTTTCGGTAATGAGATCTTGAGCGAAGAGCTCTCTGAATCTGTATTGGTGGGAATAGGAGCAGCCGATGGTGGCTCGAATGAGGGCAACGACTTTTGCTTTGGAGCGGCCGAGGAGACAGTGTTGTCGGCAGTCTTTTTCGACTTTGGCTTGTCTTCTTCAGGAGGCGGCACGATGGATGAGGAAGAGGATGCTGTGGAATGGTTCGCTGATACGTCGAACGCCGGGCTGTTCACACCGGAGCTTGAGGGAGCTGAAGATGCGCTGTGCTGTGTGTCATCAGGGCCGCCCAGGCCGGAGAAATCGAGCTTCTCCATGTCACCCTGATCAACCTCTTCGGCGTCACTTTGGTCCGACTCATTCCCAGAGTCCTCTGCTTCGTCTTGCAGCCCAGATACATCGAGTTCAGTATTGTCTGTTGTGGAAGAGGGTCCGTGCTGCTTGTCTGTTTTCTTCGCTTCGACTTTCGCCTTCTTCTTTGCAACCTTCTCTTGCTTCTTGTGCCGCTTTTCCCTCCTTGCCTCAGCCTTGCGCTTTCGCTTCTCCTCCTCATCTTCAGGCGAGAGCTCTGCCTTTTGCCTTTTTGATTGGGGTGTTGTGCCACTCGCAACGTTCACATCTTCCTGCTCTTCCGCCAAGCCGAGCTCGCGTTTGCGCTTCAGCTCGCGCTCTTTCATGACCTCCAATGCTGTCTTGTTGTTGGCAGGATCAAGCTTGGCTTTTTTCGCTGCAGCTTTTTCCTGCTTGGTCTGCTTTTTGCGGTTCCATTGCTCGCTGGGATCTTGCCCATCGACCGCGTGGCTGCCATAATAATCACGCGCAGGGGTCAATGCGAGCAGCGATTCAAAAGCCTTTGCGTGGCTCTGCAGGCGCTCCTACATAGACATCTATTTAGCGTCTGAGGGCAGTGAGTGTCGGATTGGGCGGGCGGATAATTACCTCCAGTCCATCCAGCACGTCTGAACCTTCGTTGTCAGACATATTCAAATTGCGATGCGTGAAACGCCTCTGAACCGTATATTAAGAATGGCTCAAGATGGTGTAATGGCGGTCGGAAATTTCCAGTAGCGCGCAGTTCTGAGGAACAGTAGGATAAAAAGCGATAGCCGATCGCCAAGATTTCACTCTGCTAGTCTACCTAGGTACGAATGGATACTTTCCATATAAGTTTAACCGTATTACCTAAGGCTCAGACAATGCTGGACGGCCGACCACTCTGCTTTGATGTGAAATCCTGCGGGGTCAAGCACAGAAGTACTGTAAGAACACCAATACCAGGACATGAGTGGACCGTCCAGGTGCGACACGTACCTAGTGCTTGAGTGGTAGGAGGTGAAGGTGCAGTAGCCCATGTACGTCACGTGACTACACCTTCGACTGAACAGCTCAAAGTGCCTACATATTCAACTCCAAACTGCTCTGCGCTCTTCTATTCTCCGTAGAGAATTCAGCACCGTCATTATTGAGGCTTGTTGCAGAGCCTTGCCGCAATGGCTGAGGGACTGCTTATCATGGTTGCTGATCTTTAAACGTTTCGATTGAGGCTGCAGATCTGCTCAGCCACTCTAGCCACCCCTAAGTCCATACTGTCTGCCTGTTGGTAATGGAAGATCAACATGAACATCAACCGTCATCAGCCACTATTTTTAACCTGGCGCGGTGCCTGTCGATTTACAAAGATGACAGATTGCATGTTATCACCCAGACAACAGACCCGGCCCCAGCCCTTGTCTTACAACTTCGGAAGGGACATTCTGACTTGGCCACTTACCTCCTGCACGCTCGCCGCTTAGCACTCGGCGGTGTTCGCAATACCAGAACTGGTCACGCCTCTCGCGTCGATGCTAGAATTCATACAATGACTGTATCGTCGAGGGTTGTCGAGGCCACATCGCTTTCATCGGTCACAGAAATCGCTGCAAATCCGCCCAGGCATCCGTATAGCGAGCAGCAGACAAATTCAATCCCGCTGACGCTCTACATTGCAAGAGTCCCAGGTAGTAAAGACGTTTTCCTCACGCCTCACAAGCCACGAGACAAGGTTGTGTCGGCTGAAGACGTCCTGTCTGCGCTCTATTTTGTCCATGTCCATGACGACCAGACAGATAGCGGAATTGCAAACCAGGACAGCTCATCAAAAGACAATGGGCAATATGCCAGCACGCCAACAAATTCGTCGTTGCAGGATATTTCACACAAAGCCAAGTCGACGACATCTGGAGTGACCGCTGCAACATATCGCCACAATCAATCTCTACCTTCCAGCCAGGGCCAGCAAACGCCGACTACACCTCTATACAACCAACCCCTGCAACGGGAGGTCAACCAGATTTCAAGGAAACCCGTACAGCGGCTGCAATCTGACAGGACATACCCGCCAATCCTTCTAGATATCACCAATATGGCGAAATCTGGAAGAGGAGACTCTGTTGCGGATCATGTTGCCCCAACCACCCATTCAAGACCATTGCCTCCAGTGCCGACGGATTCGATGTATTCAGAGAGCCTTTATAGCACCAATCTTAGTCTCTTGAAGGAACAGAGCCATCAGAGTGCCGTAAATCCATACGTCCATCGGTACGACAGCATAACGAATGACAATCCTTCCGGCGAGGGTTCAATCAATCAAACGGCCTCTTCGTCCCACCACACTCTGACCAACGGTTTCGAGAACAACAGTGCAGGACGTCTTTCAACGCACTCAACCACGCCATCGACCTTAGAACACACCGACTGGCAGCAGGGCTCACTGACTCTAATCCGTAGGGACCCTACATCTGGTGAACAGTGGAATGTTGCGAATATCCATGATCCACCGATCTGTGAAGTGTCATCAACAGCCCTGTTTAATCCTCCCACAGCTACGCGTAGAGTGAAAAGGGGAGGCGCACCGCTTTACCTTGATATTCTAAATCCCTCATATCTCCAATTCAATGGACACCAGAAGGGTATGCATGATTCGACTGCTCGCTCATCCCAATCTGAAGAGTGCGGAAACTCAACAACTTACCCAGAAGGAATCTTCCGTAGAAGACTTTACGTGCCAAGGTCAAGAGATGGTGTGCACGACCATGCTGCGTCGAATTCGGTGGCTGGGGGTGCTATAGGGACAGCAACGAGCCACAGGTCGAGTGTCGACATCTCACGTCAGACAGCGGATTCGCGTGCACAATCATACTCATTCACTAGTCCGTGGGATGGCAAATGTGAGTTTGTTACTGGGGTATCCGGCAAGAGTCTGAAGTGCAAGCACAGACTAGCCAGCCACTCGGATGCAGAGACGGTCAGTGAGTTGCGCTTCAACTTGCCCACATCATCACGCAATACTGCAACAACAGTGCCTGTCTCAGAAAAGCGGTCGAGCTACTTCTCGCACTTGCGGCAGAAGAGCCATGACATCTCCCGACGCAGTGGTAGGGCCATCCCGCCATCATCAATCGATGACGACTTCAGGATGGATCTCAGCCTTGGACAGGAGAAGGCCGGTGGGGGCTTTGGTGGAAAACAAGCAAAGCTGGGTAAACTCATCGTAGAGCCGGAAGGTCTGAAGATGCTTGATCTACTCGTGGCTGCTAATCTGAGCCTCTGGTGGAGGGCTTATCAGAAGTCGTGAAGATTCGAGTGCACATACTCTGCCATATGCAGCCACATACGGCTAATCATAACTCCATCTGGCTTACGATCTTGTCCGCCAGGTAGCTACGCCAATTGAGTGGAGTTTGTTATCTGGTGTTCATGATCAATCCTTCTATCTTGCTTGAGTAAGTGACTCGAGACGGCTTATTGGGCCATCATCACTCTGCTGCCTGAGACGTAGAGTCAGACACTTGGCTGGTATAACGTTGCTCAAGATCGATGACCTGGTCTCTGTTACATATATCCATTTTGCAAGACTTCAGTCTGAACGGCTCTCAGACATACTGCGCTTCTTTCCATGTAAATAAACCACACTTTAACTGACTCTTCGAGCGTGCGAAGTACTCTGTATTCGCCACCCATGACCAGGAATACTCCGCGTGTCGCGCGCGTGGTCTGTAATCTGCCAGAAGCGGGGCACGCGACGCGACCGCGTTACGAGATTCTTCAGGTCGACGCAACACCGACGCCCGACCATGAAGTAAGCCAAATAGCGGCGACAGCAACGACATCACACCTGCAACCACTGAGCAGAGACCGTGGAACAACGGGAGGCACGCTTGAGATACCAGAACGTACCCGATCCCCCCAGATACTCGACATCATGGCGGACGCCCAATCCGTCATCACCCATGGTGCTCTGAGACGAATCACGTCTGGCGAAACCGTCGAGGAGCCCATATTGCAATGCGTGCAGATTAAGGAGATGAATTCGACTGCTGGAGGACCAAAGAGATTCCGAGTTGTCTGGAATGATACTGTCAACTTCATCCAGAGCATGATTGCAGCACAAACCAGCTGGATCGTCACTGATGGGAAGTTGCAGAAGGGTAGCATCTGCAGGCTGAAACAGTTCCAGGCAAACATCGTAAAAGAGAAGCCGTGAGTACAATAATCTGGGGGAGGTCAGAAATCCTGCGTCCAGGCTAACGGTGAGGACAGAATTCTAGTCGTGATCGATCTCGATGTTCTCGAAGAATATGGCGAGCAGGAAAAACTAGGCGCACCTGAACCTTTGGATGGGCAAAAGCCTGTGCAGGAAGCACAGCCTGGCAATATTGCTGGGGCAAACTTCTATGGCAATAAACCACAGGCACAACCACAACAGCAGGCACAGGCGCCACCCCAGCAGCAATCACTCCCATCCCGTTCGAATGGCGCATCACATGCAAGTCACGCCAGCCTCCATCCCATCGAAGCCTTGTCCCCGTACTCGCACAAGTGGACCATCAAAGTGAGATGTACTCACAAGGGAGACATCAAGACCTGGCATAACCAAAGAGGTGAAGGGAAACTTTTTAGCTGCAACTTCCTTGATGACAGTGGCGAGATAAGAGCGACTGGATTCAATGATGCAGTTGACCAATGGTACGAATTGATACAGGAAGGTGGGGTCTACTACGTTTCCACACCATGCCGGGTGCAGCTCGCCAAGAAGCAATTCTCGAACGTGAACAACGACTATGAGCTCACTTTCGAAAGAGATACCATCATTGAGAAGGCAGACGATACAGAGGGAGTGCCGAAGGTAACCTACAACTTCACATCCATTGCCGATCTTCAGACGGTCCAAAAGGATGCAGTCATAGATTGTATTGGAGTCGTACAGAACGTGGGCGAGGTTTCCGAAATCGTCTCAAAGACAACCAACAAACCATACAGCAAGCGTGAGTTGACTCTTGTGGACAACACCGGATACAGCGTTCGCCTCACTGTATGGGGTAACACTGCTACCAATCTCGATGCGCAAGAAGAGTCTGTTGTTGCATTCAAGGGCGTGAAGGTTTCCGACTTTGGTGGCCGTTCTCTCTCCTTACTATCCTCAGGGAGCATCAGTGTGAACCCTGATGTTGACGAGGCTTACAAGCTGAAGGGCTGGTACGATGGTGCTGGACGTTCTGAGAACTTCCAGAGCCATCAGAATACCATGGGCGCGTTGGGTTCCGCCCCCGGTGGAAAGAATGATTACAAGACTATCGGCCAGGTGAAGGACGAAAACTTAGGCATGTCAGAAGAGACGGACTGGTTCTCCGTGAAGGCTACAATCATCTATGTGAAACAAGACAACGTTGCTTATCCTGCATGCATGGAGGAGGGATGCAACAAGAAGGTAGTGGAAATTGATCCTGGCCAGTGGCGATGCGAGAAGTGCCAGAAGACATTTGACAAGCCAGATTACCGCTACATCATGAGCATCAACGTCAGCGATTACACAGGCTCCATCTGGCTGAGCTGTTTCAACGAAGTTGGGAGGGAGATCATGGGTGTAGACGCGAACGAGTTTATGAAGATGAGGGATGAAGGCGACATGGTTGGTCAGAGCGAAGCCTTCCAAACGGCCACTTGCAAGTCCTTCATTTTCAAGTGTAAGGCGAAGATGGACACCTTCAACGATCAACAGAGGTATGAAAGTGCATGTTTACATGTCATGGTCGTGGATAGCGAGCTAACAATACTCATTCAGGGTCCGATACCAAGTCCAATACGCGAACCCGCTTAATTTTGCGGTCGAGGCAAATAAGTTGGCCGCGCTCATCAAGCAATACAACATTGAGGATAACTCCTTGTTTGTGAATTGATGTTCTAGTTGATCTGCACTGTCGCATATTGCGAGTCGTGGATGTTTAATGACGATTGATGTTTGAGCAAGCCAGGAGGACGGAAAGCCTAGTCCACGGACAGGAATCAAACCATATGCAGCTTGGTCTCGCGGAGGTACTTTATGTAGGAACATTCAATGAAAAGAGTTTCGTGGGACAACACAGTTATGGCAAATACTACAGGTCATGTCATGTCATGTCAATCAACTTCGATTGTGTGTGCTAAATTCGTGCTCTGATACTACAGGCAGAATGATTCCTCGCAATGATTCCTCGCTATGGTTTCGCGTACTGAGATATGGGGACGACTGCAATTGCGCCCCCAAGACAAGTAATGGGACTCTCCCGACTCTACTCAGATCCGGTAGCCACGTGGGCAGCGACCTCCTTATCGCCGTCTTCGTCGTGCTTCTCGACGATGCCAGGGCCCAAATCATCGTCTCCGAAGTCAAGATCCTCGAACTCCTCGGCGTCATCGTCGTCGAAGAGGAAGTTGGGGTCGAAGGGGATGTCAGCGTCGAGGATCAGTGCAGCCAGGCGGGCGCTGTAGATCTCCGACACGGTCCTGGACCTGTCGACCTTGTGCTCGTCCTTGGCAAGCATGGCCAGGCGCATCAGGGCCGTGCTGACATCGTCCATCGCGATTTGCTCCCAGTTCGACTGCTCCGGTTGGTAATTCTCGTCGACTTCTTCATCATCGTCGCCGCTATCGGCCGTGTCATCGAACTTGTTTGGCTGGGTTTGCTCTGTCACATATGCCTTTGGTCACTTCGCTGTCCCTTGTTGACATTGCTTGTCCCAAGACATTGCATTTGCTGAGGTATTGATATTTGCTACTGCTACTGCTGCTGCTGCAAGACGCGACTGCCAACCCCCCCCCCCCGGAAAAAAAAAAAGAGAGATTGACTCACCTGCATCACTGGCACGGTTGGTAGCGCTCATGGAAGAGAAGAAGGAGAAGGAGCGGACCAGCTTCTCGGAGATGGTGTTGGCATCGACCCCTCCGGCATCGTTGTGCACCGTTCCCTCTGGGCTGTTGTAAGGAGGACCAGGGTAGATGCGGCTGGACGTGGACTCCAGCTCGACGCTGTTGAAGCAGGTCTCGGTCTCCTCAACGTCGGTTGTAGCAGTCGAGGTGTCAGGTGGAGAAGGCGACAGGCCCTGCCTTTCCAAGGTGGCTACGATTCAGGTCAGTCTCAAGCGAACCTTTGCACATGGCGTAGATAATCAATCGAGAACCTACGATCGTCTTTCAATGCAGTGCTTCCACCTGCGTTTGACATGATTCATACAATCCTCTTGTGTCTGTCAGCGTATATCCGCAAAAGGGTGTTCTTGGCGAGGTTATGTCGTGTATATGCACACAGTAGGGAGGGGAGAAGAGTTCTGGGGGATATATACCACGACGAAGCATAAAGCTTCACTCTTTAGGATTCTGATTCTGGTTGGGTAATTGTGTTATGTCCGTAAGTGTCCAGCATTTCGCGATGGGCGTTCACTTGGTTCACTGCTGGTGAAGAGCAGGATAGTCAAGTTCACTCTTGCAGTGAGCCGAAGCTGCTTCTGTTGCACTGCCCGTCCTTGCTGCGCGACTGCCCTTTTTGACAGTATGACGTTGTTCACCCGCCTCCCGTCCGCGTGTTGACTCGCGCGACTGTCCACGTGCTGCCTGCCCAGGACGGTTACTGAAGGAGCCGTGTAAGGTTCACTTTGATGGCTACCATTCACATTTCATCTGCTGTACTTCTTGTAGGTAACCGTTGCTGCAAGTCTACTGAGGGAGTCCGAAACACTGAAGTGGAAGATGGCAGCCCATGCAATGTGACGGCATTGTCTCTGGCAGCATCATCAGCACCTATGTCGCAGCTTGTGCCGCTGTCTTTGGATTGCAGCTTCTTTCTTGTCCAAGGCGAAAGATTGTAATAGCCACCGCACGCAAAAACACCAATCCATAAGACCAGCTCCGTTGCGTAGATGACGATACCAAGAACATCCAATCTAGCTTGAAACAAGACAGAAACCAGGGAAGTGAGGTCCCCCATTGCATCAATGCCAACAAATATGAAAGAGATCCCTCGAACGGTGCGATGACGGTAGATATCCCAATAATGCCTCAGTACGCCCAGGGCCAAGAATAGAGCCGCAAGAACAGCCATGAGAACCACAGGCCAATGGACGCCATTTCGTACGCCAGCTTGCAGGGCGAAGGTGAGGGCAACTTCAATGCCACCCATGACCATTCCTATAGGAACCGCAACGGCTAGAGTTCTGCCAATCGACCAATGCTGTCAAGAGTTAGCATATGGCAATAGAAATGTGTGACGTGCGACCGGTTTGCGTACCCGTTCGTAATAGAAACATTGCGACCAAGTGGCCAAACTGAGCACTGCCAGAAGCTGGGGTTGGATCTTCAAGGCGACGTTGAAATCAGAAACGATATTGTAAACACCCAAGGGGACGCCGGCCCATGCCCAGAACATCATCATCGTCGGCTGCAATCCCGTTGCATTGTGCCTGCGGTAATTGATGATGATTTGTGGAATAAGCTATTGTGGGGATCAGGTTATCATACCGCCTCCTCAACGGTTGGGTTTGTCACTCAGACGGGTCAGTATTGAACCTACCTGTACAGACCAGCAAACCTACTTCTGATTCAGTGAATGTTTGAGCATTACACTGTAACTGTGTTGTGAAGAATACTTACTGCACCTAGTGTACCCAGCACATTTGCAGCCACTGGAACATTCATAGTTGACCTCGCTCAGATTCTGCACTACAGTGCGTATCGAAACCCCCGTCTACGATTGGAGTTTAAAGATGTCGACCTAGGGACGACATAGACAAAACATCCCAGCCCGAAATAGGTAAAGAAAGCTGTTGAAACAAAACCCTCCTGTCGAGCGGTCTGGCCCGTTACTGAATAATACTGTAACAGCTGCAAATCATATCACGATTGGAACACGTGAGCCAGCACGAAGACAGGCGGACGGACGGCACACGTGCCAGACTTGGCAACGTGTCCATGGCTTCCCGCTCCCATTCTCCCGTGCGCCGGTGTTAGTTTTGTCCGAGTCGCGGCCATATTACTTTAGTGCATCGCCAGATCTTAGGGAATACCATATATGCAGGTTCCCCTCGTGCTTCGCAACACTACGACAGTGCTTTCGCTCGTTCAAGATGGCCGACACCACTGCCGCAAAGGCCCCTGCGCCTGCTAAGCCGGAAAGACCTGACGAGGAAACCTACAAGAAGGACCTGGCACAGGCCGAGAAGGAACTCAAGGCTTCGGAGGAGCGATTGGTACGTTATAGGACACTTTCTCCTCTGCATCACAGACGACCTTACCGCAGCCATTGGGCAACGCCGTGATTCACATTACATCCTGTCCATCGCTATGTCAAATCGCAAAAGGTTGCAAGTCCGTGTGATAGATGCTAATGTTTCACTAGAGGGCTATCAAGGCTAAGCTGGACAAAGCACGACCAAACAACAAGGACTCTCCCACTGGGAAGCGCCAACAGGAACTTCGATCTGAGCTGCAAACCATCCGAACTCAACAACAGTCAACCAAGTCCTCCAGAGGACAGGTGTTGGACAAGATCAAGCGCCTCGATGAGAACCTCAAGTCCCGCATTGCCGAATCGAAGGCTGCGCGCAGCAAAGTCAACTACAAGAGCGTCGAGGATGTACAGAAGGAGATTGACCACCTGCAAAAGCAGGTCGACTCTGGTACCATGCGCCTGGTAGACGAGAAGAAGGCCCTTGCCGACATCTCAATGCTACACAAGCTGAAGAAGGGCTTCGCTGGTTTCGAGGAGTCGCAGAAGGGAATTGATCAGGTCAAGGCACAAATTGCCGAGTTGCGCAAGGGCTTGGACGACCCAGAGTCCAAGGCTTTGAGCGAGCGCTACACCGCAATCACCACGGAGCTCGATCAGATCAAGGCCGAGCAGGACGATGCCTTCAAGAACCTCAACAGCCTTCGCGACGAACGAACGGCTGCCCACGACAGCCAACAGAAGGCCTACTCCAACGTCAAGGATATCAAGGACAAGTACTTCGCCGCTCGCCGTGCCGCCAGGGAGTACGAGATGGAGGCTCGTCGCATTCGTGATGAGAAGCGCCGTGCCGAGAATGACGCATACCACCGTGGCAGGAGAAAGGAGGCTGCCGCATCCAAGTTGGAGGATGCCAGCGAGCCAGCCTACCAAGACGAGATCCGCACTGCCAACAACTTACTGGCTTATTTCGATCCATCTTCCGCGCAGAAAACCGAGGCTGCTGGACCTGGCAAATTCGCCGCCGCCGCGACTCGCGTGGTCGATGCCACCGGTATCAAGGGTACAGCTCTGTCCAGGAAGGGCGAAGAGGAAGAGGAGAGCTATTTTGTCGGTGGCGGAGGCAAGAAGAAGAAGGGCAAGAAGGGCGGTAACGCTGCCGCTGCCTCGGCTGCCACCGAAAGCACCAAGTTCCAGCTGGATCTTGGTACCATCGAGAACCTCGGCAAGCTGAGCGTCGATCCACCAATGTCCCAGTCCGACGTCCCTGCGGTCGTTGAGAAGCTTAAGACAAAGCTTGACTTCTGGAAGGGCGATCAAGATCGCAAGACCAAGGAGGTAAGGCGTTCCACTTATGTCGTTCCGACCAATCGAGCAACCATACTAACTACCGTGCACAGAACATTGCCAAGGCCCAGGCAGAGATTGACAAACTCGAGAGCGAAGCTACTGCGGAGGCTACCACCTCCAAGGCGCAGAAGTCGTCCGCGAAGGGTCAGGCTGTTGCTGGCAGCGAAGCCTCCCAGGAGAAGGACGCTACCACTGAGGTTACCAAGGACCTCGAAGACACCAAGCTTGCGGATGAGAAGGCGCCAGAGACTACTGCCTAGAGAGCCTCTCAATCTCGGAATCCACATCCTTAACAGATAGAAGGTGGCCTCGGCTTCACATAGTCTAGATCATTTCTTGAAAAGGGTCACGATGTTGGCTGGTTTTCGAACTCGGAGCGGGTCTCTCAAACCCTCCTGATGCGAGAAGCACCTAAAATTGTATAGTGGCAGTTACCATTCGACCTATGTCTCGGATATTAGACGAGTCAGAATAAAATGACTTTACTTCCCATGTCTCATAATCCAGTGTGGATTCCGTAACGCCAGGGCTTTCCATCAAGTAGTACCGCTGGGGAAACATTCCTTTATATTACAATGTTTTGATGGTTTGGAAATAGGGGTTTGCCAGCAGATCTTTATTACCTTGAATGAGTTCCTTCATGCGCTGGACCTGATCTTCCTTCCCGAGGCCCTCAGCTTCCACTTCCTCCCTCCACCTCATGAGGGTCTCCTTCAGGAGCCTACTACCCTCTTCCACCTCTGCCTTGGTAGCCTTGGTATGCTGGCTCTGCTCGTTCTTACCGGAGAAGTCCTCCAGCTCGTCGGCCTTGCGTTTGGCCATGTTGACAACCTTGGTTGGGAAGCGCACTAACTCAGCAACGTGGATGCCGAACGACTGATCGCTGATACCGGGCACCACTTTGTACAGCAGCGTGACCTCGCGTCTGCGATTGTTCGCGCCAGTGTCGTCGCCGCCGTCCATGCGGGTGTCACCCTCAGCGTCTGCGATGTGAGCTACAACATGCAGGTTCTGCACCTGCGGGTGAGTGTCGACCAGCGCCGTGAGCTCGTGGAAGTGGGTGGCGAACATGGCGAACGCGCCGATTTCCTTGATGATGTGCTCGCTGATTGCCCACGCCAGCCCGAAACCGTCGTAAGTGCTTGTGCCGCGCCCAAGCTCGTCCACAATCACCAGCGACTCCCGCGTAGCGGTCTTGAGGATGTTGGCAGTCTCAAGCATTTCCGCCATGAAGGTGCTCACGCCTTTTAGCTGACTGTCGCTTGCGCCCACACGCGCAAGGATGCAGTCGAACAGTGTCAGCTCAGCCTCTGAGCAGGGCACAAAGCATCCTAGTTGCGCCATCAAAGCGATCACCCCAATCTGGCGGATGTATGTGGACTTGCCACCCATATTTGGCCCGGTTATTATGAGAAACTCAGACTCGCCTCGAACTAGCTGGACATCGTTGGTGATGAAGGATATGTCATCCTGCATTTCCATGCAAGGATGCCGAGCCTCTTTGAGGACCGTGTTTCCCGTCCCCCGTTCGTGCATCACCGGCCTGACATAGGCTGTGGGTGCGTGTACTGAGACATGAGCGAAGCTTACTATGACATCCAGGTGGGCAAGGACGCCTGCCAACTTTTCGACCACTGGGCAGTAAGAAGCTGCAACCCCAACCACTTCATTGACAAGTCCACTCTGTGTTCGGTTGTAGTTGTCTGATAGCTGATCAGATTCTCGTCTCATATCTGTCATCTTGTGTGTAGTGAAGAAGACGCCGTTCTTCTGTGTAGAGCACTCCTGATATTGTTTCTTGCCACGGATAGACCCTGCCTCATTCCGGGTGAGTCGGAAACACCACCCATGCACCCTGTGATTTTCAAGAAATAGCTTCTTATCTACTTCTTGGTCCAGCTCACGCGCAACTCTCTCGTGTTCCTTTTGCATTTCGTACTTCAGCTTGTCCAGCTTCTTCCTGATGATTCTGAGGCTATCGTCGAATTCTGATTTTATGATGAACTCGTGGTTGTCAAGAGCGTCCAAATCAATCGTCGTCTCCACCATTTCCTGCAACTTTGCAAGGCTGTCCGCATATGTACGCAGCTTTTCCGTGTATTGAACGTCGAGAGGGGCTTTGTAGGCCTCATCGACGACCCCCTCGAAAGTTCCGATGAAGTCTGGTAGCCGAATCGCAACCTGGTAGAGCCTCACCACATCCTCCAAGTTCGCTTTCTTGCGTTGAAACTTTTTGGCTAATCGATACAGGTCGGGTATGGATCGCAAATGTTGTTCCTGAAGCGTTTGTCTGAGTTCTGTATCGTTGACAAACGCTTCGACGAGCTGCTGACGGCGAGTAATTTCTCCTAAATCCATCAATGGTTGTTTGAGCCACTGAGCAAGTAACCTGCTCCCTACAGGTGTCTTGCAGTGGTTGAGTAGGCCGTACAGGCTCATGTTTTTGGATCCGTCTTTGGGTCCAGGCATCAGGTTCAATGCCTTGAGAGCGGATGAATCCAATTTCATGTATTGGCTGAGATCGTGCTGATATAGTTGAAACTCGCCAAAATTGGATGGATCAGACATCACACCTAGATACTTGATGAGTGCAGCTGCCGAGCCCATAGCTAGCTTCTGTTCCATGTGAGGAAGCGTGCCTGCCGCTTTATCGGTCCTCAGAAGACGCTCTAGATCCTGCTCGATATCGCGATTGCTGTATTCAGTAGCTGGCCGCTCTGAAACAGCACAACCACAATTGTCAGCAATCTGGCGTAGCTTGCTCAATTCTGGGTCTTTCTTGGTGCTGTCAGTCTGTATGAGACATTCTTTGACACCCAGCTGAATCAGTAAAGACTCGAAATTCGAATATATATCGTTGTCGACAAATTCGCTGATCCCAAGCTCACGAACACTTGCATCTGCAAAGCAGACACCGACGTTTCTTGCCTCAGAAGCCTTCGCAGAAACCTTGACAGCGAGAATAATTGGGGCAGACTCGATATTGCCGCCCAGGTCATCCTCGATATCCTGTAGGTTCCCAGGCGACGCCTGCTTTGCGACTTTCCATTGATTTCGTGAAGAGGATTGCATGATCTCAACACGCATGCCCATCCTGAAGATGGCTTCACGAAGAAAACTTCTGAAAGCTGTGACGGTCATTGTGACGGAAGGCAGACCAGGATTGCGTCCTAACGTCTTGAGCACTGAGGTTGTTTTGTACTGCACTCGGGCAATGAGTAGTGCATCGTTGCCATGGGCAGATAGCCAGTCACCGCGGTCATATATTCGAACTGTATCGGTTCCCTTGTTGCTCTCTAGTTGGTTAAATGTCTTGATGAACCCAACCTCATCGTCGACTTTGAGCTCGGGTCGAGAAGCCATATTGAAAAAACGGTCAAGAGAGTTAGCCTGATCCAGAGCACCAGAGTATTAATCCATCGAGGTCTCGCTGCGGTCTAATGTCAACTCATGGGTAGTTCGTTAGATTAGATATACAAGAAACGGATAGATGTCTGGGCAGGCTTGACGGACTAATAGTGTAAAAGTCGCGTAGGGGGAGACGCGATACGCGTAAAGTGACGATTGCTTGCGTAGCTGGTCTGTGCATATATATCGACTACTGTCGGAAACAACACGAGACGGAACAGAACGAGATATCTCAACTACCTACGAGAGCATCACCAAGTCCATAGTTCTTAGAATATCACTAAACCAGTGTCACAAGGAGGTCCTCAATCAAGCAGTACGAGCTTCTTGTTGCTCTATTCGTTCTATTGGTACAAGCTGCGTCGCTAATGCATCATATACTGGTTATCATCAATGCAGCCTCTACTCGAGTAGACTAGCTTGGTTGGTGTACAATACATCGACCACACTCCCGAGCTTCTCGATCGTTTCAAGGGCGGCATCGTAACCCTTGTCTCGTTCTCCCTCATCGTACACCACCAAGACATTCGCACCCTGGTCTAAGACGCCGATTATCACTCTATCGAGAATCATCTGGCTCAGCTTCCGCTCCACCTGTTGCACATCCAAACCGACAGTCTCAGCAATGTGAGAAATTTCAACCCTGGAGAATGGCTCGATAACCTTGATCAGATTTTGCTCTAGCATACTGTCATAGAGCCTGCGCAAGTGTGACGCAATGAAGCGGTCTGAAGCAAGCTCAAATCTGTATGAATGTAGAGCCTGCTCGTATTCTTCCAAGCTTCGGTTGCTGTGTGCTCGTGCCACGGCCTTCATTGCGTCAAGGTTCTTCCCCGCATACTTGAGAGCTTGCTTGCTAGTCATGAGATTATCCACGTCGTCCTTCTGGTTCAGCATGATCTTGCACAGGAGCATATACTGCAGAGCACTGGTGGCTTTGGCAGTTTCATCCTGGCCGTGGTAGCCTTCCATGGCTTCTATGAAGTAGGAGTATGCGGTATTGAAGTCATTGTCCTCAGCGTGCAGTTGCCCTGATTGCATGTCCAGGCCAGCTTGCAGGAGAGGTGGTGTGTAAACCGAGGCGGCGCTTGTACGCGCGGCGGTCAGGGCCGCCCGACCTTTGGGGATGTTGCCTAATGCATGATACACTCTGGACTCCAACAACTGCACCTCTACCAAAACCAACTTGTCATCCAGTCTCTTGAGTTCCTTGAGCAGACCGTTGATCAGAGTAAGAGCATCGTAGAAGGACTGCTTTTGCATGTACAACCCAACCAATCGTACTTCCAAATTCTGACGCAGGAAGCCTTGTCGTTGAGACACAGCCCAGTCGATGCAGGACTTGGTCACCGAGATTTGTGTTTCGAGGGTATTAGGAATGGGTTGGAAGAGATCCAGAAGCTGCCGAACTGCAATGATTGTGAGCACATGGTTGGAATCTCTCTAATGAAGGGATACATACTGAGCTTGCTAGTCTTCGCGCGTGCAAAGCCGGTAAGCACATCCCGGACCTGGTGTATGAGGCCTGCTAAGTCGGTTGTTCTCTTGTGATCGCGGTAGAGCTCGCCTAGTCCAATCAGGGCATTTTCGTAGGCGCGTACCGCTCTATCAGACGAGCCAGGAGGTTTGCTAATGATGTCCTTGAAGATGTGCTCCGCCTTCGCAGGCTGGTCCTTCGCCAACTGCTTCGCCTCTTCCACCTGTTTGACTTCGTCTTGGGCCATTTCGTAGTCCGCTCTCGGTTGGTTGATAAAAGGCAAAACAGTTGAAACTTAGAAATCCGGTGGTGGAGATGATGGTGGGATATCAGCGTTGACGGGAATGTGGTCACGGCGCAAGAGATATACTGTAGGTAGGCAGGTGAGTAGCCAACGCAGCCGGACATATGTAATAGGTCCAAGCTTCGGATGTGGTGAGGCTCAAGTGGAAGACCAGCATAAGGCAGGTAAAGCGACTCCGGGGCGGGGCGAGCCACAAGGCAAACGCTAGAATCTGGAGGTGGTCTGTGTTGCTTCCGTATCCTGCATCTCGAAGCGGGACAGATTCCGGCGCGGAGCTTTTTGGAACTTTTTTATCCAGCGACAACGAGACTGCAATGTCTTTGCAACAATCATGGTATGTTCCCCCGTCCAAATTGAGCGCCTTGGCCGTATACTAATGATTCTCAATTACAGAAAATCAAAGCGTTGACCAGATCCGCCTCCTCGGCGCAGGCTCCAGGAAGCGATGTCGCGCGACAACCTCGGAATCTCGATCCAGCTCTGCACCCGTTCGAGCGGGCTCGAGAGTATACCAGAGCCCTCAATGCCACAAAAATGGATCGTATGTTTGCAGCGCCCTTCGTAGCTCAGCTAGGAAGAGGACATGTCGACGGAGTTTACGTTCTTGCGAAAGACCCAAAAGCATTGGATCGGTTCGCAAGTGGCAGCGGTGATGGTGTTGTAAAGGTCTGGGACCTCCCCAGCAGGGAAGAGAAATGGCAGACACATGCACACGACAATCTCGTCAAGGGTATCGCTTGGACTCAAGAGCAGAAGTTGTTGTCGTGCGGGACAGACAAGACGGTCAAGCTGTACGACCCATATAACACACCGAACAACTCGGCTCCGTTGGCGACATGGTTAGGCGAAAGTGCTTTTACAGGCATAACCCGTCATCGCAATGAGTCGNCATTCGCCGCCTCTTCTTCCAACAACATCTCTTTGTATGACTACTCTCGGCCCAACTCCGCTCCAACCCAGACGATTGCTTGGCCGACATCTGTGGATACCATCAATGCTGTCTCTCTCAACCAAACAGAAACCTCTATCCTCGCATCATGTGCAACAGACCGATCTGTTGTGCTCTATGATCTTCGAACATCGTCACCACTGCATCGATCCATATTGACCTTGGCAAGCAATGCGATCAGTTGGAACCCTATGGAAGCCTTCAATTTTGCGGTCGCGAATGAGGATCACAACATTTACATATTTGATATGAGGAATCTGAGTCGCGCGCTCAATGTTCTCAAAGATCACGTGTCTGCAGTCATGGATGTTGAGTTCTCACCTACCGGTGAAGAGCTTGTCAGTGCGTCTTATGATCGCTCGATCAGGCTGTGGAAGCGAAATGAAGGACACAGCCGTGACATTTACCACACAAAGCGTATGCAACGTGTGTTTTCATGCGCATGGACTCCTGACAACACATACGTGCTTTCTGGCAGTGACGACGGCAATATTAGGATGTGGAGATCCAATGCTAGCGCGCGATCAGGAGTGAAGTCCGCCAGACAAAGACAACAATTAGAATATGACCAAGCTCTGCGTGACAGATACAAGGACATGCCAGAGGTTAAGCGGATCGCAAGACATCGCCATGTGCCTAAGCAGGTGAAAAAGGCTGGAGAAATTAAGTCAGAGGAACTGGCAGCAATCAAAAGAAGAGAAGAAAATGAACGCAAGCAGTCACGGAAGTTACAGAAAGCAAGACGCAGCGAGCGTGAAAAGATGGTGCTTGCTACTGAGAAATAAGAGTGCTCTTCACTTTACGACTTAAAGCACGGATTGGAGTTACAGGTGTAATGATCTGAGAACGGCAGTGACAGCATGCAAGTTTGCCTGCTGAAACGATCTATTGAAGAGCACAGCCATGGCAGAGTGGGTTCTTTGCTACAGAGATCACGACTTCTATGGTTTCGAGCCCTCATGTATAAATACTGTCGACCTCACCCAAAGAAGTCTCGAAGCCAACACTCCAGTAACAACTTTCCACGTCAACCAAGCGCGTCAAAACGGACACCCACCTGTCACAGCACAAGCACACTGTCTCACCAAGCCACACACCATTATCCAATAACTATACCTCTCCAATGGTGGAGCTGATCTTCCTTCCCGAGGACATACCCAATGTAGCTCTAACATCGAATATAGGCCGAAGTCCGTTATTTTCCGAACGGTACTGTAGACTACCTCACCGAGGCCGGGAGCAGCCTGGACGACTTACCTATCGAACTGTTCATGATAATTCGAAGCAATCTAGCCTCAGGGATCAAGCTTTTGCGCTACCACAACCTCTCAACATACGAGTATGAGCTGCTGTTCCGCGAAATATGTAACCTTGAATACATGGGAGTCCGCTCACCGGATCCGGACGAGCTGGATTATGGCGATGGAATGGACTGCTTCATACTAGCGTTCGTCACGCTCTGCAAATTCCAACGACGCAACCACTACGCCGGCGAGCTCGAATACCTTGCCCAGATCACATACGGCCAAGATACTTGGAATGCTTCCGTGGAGGGTTATCTCCGTAGCAGCCGATAGCATGTTGGGACGTTGTCAATGATGAGAGATTATAAGGGATTTGCACCAGATCAAATATTCAACAATTATATCACGACGCGAGCGAGCCTATTGACTGGCGACTTTTTGGCCAGAAAATTAGCTCAATAGGCAGACGACCAATGTACTATGCACAAAAATCATTTCCATGACATGCCCACTGCTCTTGGTCTCAAGACCCTAGTTCCTTTGCACTTTCTATTTCGAAACTATAGCTTCAGTGAATAAAGGTGGTGCTGGAAAGCATTCGCCGCGTAAGTCTCAGCATTGTCATTAGATCAAAGCAGAGGTAACATAGGGTAGCCTCTTTGTGTGAGATCTCTACAACATCCAATTTCTAAACAGCTCAATGTGCGTATTTCACACGAGCGCCTCTGCTTTACCACCGAAAGGTATGACAGTGACAAATTCAATCATAGGGGGACAAGCTATTGCAACGTGGCATCTTTTAATCTAATCTAGCCTTGAACAAACATCGGTAGATGTATCGTAGCACGCCGTTAGATTTTTTGACGAGGGCAAACTAAAACTCGATATCGTAAATCGACAGGCCTGAGTGGCAAGCCGCAGTGGGTGAGAAGAGAAGAGAAAAGCCGAGAAGAAAGTGGCTCAGACATCATCTTCAGTAAAGACCCTGGAGAATTTGACGAGGGAACTGAAATCCTCCCAACCGCCAACCCTGCTCTTCGCCATGATCTTGCTGGGCTCATTGTCGCTGGCGGTGTTCCTGACGAGCCAAGAGCGCGGCTGCAAACTGAAGATGTTGTTGATACGCACGAGCTGGGTACGTTCTTTCGCAAAGCCGCCCTCAGTCGCAGAAGGCTGGGACACACTCGGGGGAGCGACTGGTGCTGCGTGGTGCTGCTCGGTCAATGCATTCGAACGACGCTCGCGGTGCTCCAAGATGTCCACATCGATGGTGTCCAGCGCCACGATGCGATAGACGTGAATTTCCTTTTTCTGCCCATGACGGCGGACACGGCCAATAGCCTGTGCCATGGTCGAATCGTAGGCATATTGAGTGTCCCGGAGAAGTGGCGACAGGAAGATGACATGATTGGCACGCTGCAGATTAGAACCTGCAGCAGTCTCGCTGGATGCGTTGAGGACAATGACGGTCGCATCTGATCCTTGCTGGAAGTCAGAGATCAGTTGCCCAGCATCCTTCCTATCTCTCACCACGATGCCCTTGATCTTGCGAGCCGACAGGGCGTTGGCAACGTGCTCCAGCTGGTCTTCGTGTTGGACAAATAGAATCGCCTGGTCACCTTGCTTTTTGATGGTTGAAAGCAGGCTCATAGCAGCCTCAATCTTCGCGCCGAACTCCAGCTGTTGCGACACTAGGCTGCTTACTTTGTTGGACCACAACAGGTGATAATCGTGCATTCCGCTATGACAGCCATCTGCCGGGCAGCGGTTCATTGACTTCTCACGAAGATCGTGATAGCAAGGCTCGCACACGACGTGGCCGCAGAACGCAGACACGGCTTTTCTGACACTTTCCTCTCCCTGACAGAGAGGGTGATTACATGACAGCGATGCTTCTTGCATACATTGCAAGTTGTGCAGGTAGCGAGTTGATCTTCTTGACACGGTCAAGACCTTGGCGAGGGTATTGCATTTCGCCAATTTGGATCGTTCCTCTGAGTTTGCTTCCGCATGTTTGCTCTCTGTAGCAGAATTCCTTTTGTCATATGGTTTGAGCATCTCATAGATTTCCGTCACCACAGACTGATCTCCCAGTGATTCTGCTTGTAATTGCGTGCCCCTCCATTGAGAGAACAGTGCATGGTTCTTGGTTTTCGCTGCTTCTTCAAGCGCCTTCTGTAAGTTCTTCGAGTTAGATTCTGCTTCACGTTCCCTACGAAGAATGAGGTCTTGAAGGGTTGATTCTTCACGACCCCAAAATGCGGCCCTTTTCGATAGTGCTTCTTCTGCACTCTCCGCACCTTGGGTCGCGTCAGTCACCTCTTTATCACGATCTGACGTTTTTGATCTCTTTCCTTTCTTGATCTTCATATCTTGGGAGTTCAAGTGTTGGGAAAGCTCCGTGTACAAAGCCATATGGGCGAGATCGAGGGTGACTGGTACTAGGTGATCCTCGTACTGCATCACGTCAAGATCCATGATGTTTTGTCTGACAAAAGTTTCTAAAAAGGCCTTGTCAATTTCGTACATGCGTCTGTGAAGTGCATCTGACGTCTGTTGACGCATGGCATCGAATTGCTCAAAGCTTGTCAGCTCCTTGCGAAGCTTTCGAGCGTTTTTGGTCTTCATCACACCTCGCGCATGGCTCCCATACCTCAAAGGAATATTGAGAAGCTCAGCGATTTGAGATACCTCGTACATATCATTGAGGGCAGGTGTGGCAGAAAGGCCCCAACGCTTATCGGACTTGATGTTTTTCAAAGCTGCATATTCCTTCGCGTCTGAATCGTGAAACTCATCTGCAATCAAACGGTTGAAATAGAACATTTCAAGAAGTGGCGTATTCAATCTGTCTGTGTTGACACTTGAAGCGGCAGTCGTATGTGAGCTTGATATGCCCTTCTTGGTCTTCTGGGCAGCGGCATAGGCTTTTCCTTTCAGTCGCTTTGAAGGAACAAGGTTATTGAAACTTCCATCTTTCAGATGTTCTTCGTATGATGACTTCACCTTCTGCTTCAAAGCAGTAAGCCCCTTCTCTTGCAAGATCTCCAGATGATTGGGAAATTGCTGAGTTGCATATTCCATCCATTTGGAGTGACCGCGTCCAGTAGTAACTGCAGGACCTGGTATCGCGGCGAAAGCAGCAACACGGTCTGTGTAATTTGGATTGGCGATGATAGATCGATTGGCGAGTACAATCCTTGCCCTGCGATAGTCTGAAAGCTTGCATTTGTCCATGTCAGACAGCGCGCTCAAGACCAGGACCTCTCGGCCTTTGATCCAACCCAGCTTTTCCTGAATCTCTGCTTGCCATTGCTTGATCAGGGTACCAGGACAAACAATCAAGGTAGCCTTGATCGGAATAAGCCCAGGCGCGAATTTCTCCTTTCGTAACTCCAATTCTGCCATTGAATCCGAATTCTGCTGTTCTGAGCCAATCAATGCCAAACTGGTGATGGTCTTTCCAAAGCCTGGGTGATCAGCGCAGATTCCGCCACGGACAGCAAAATCAGCTTGCGCTCGCACTTCCAAACGCCAGTTGAGTTGCGGAAGTACGGNCCTCCTCAACCTCTTCGATTTGGAATGTTATGCCGGCCTCTTGCAGTCTCATCCACTGTAGCGCTTCTTTCTGTTGTGGAAATAGATCAATTTTCAGACCAGTTTTATCTTCGAAAGCCCCAGTACCTCGCGTACTCTTCAGCTTGAATGGTTGGAAAGAGAACGTAGATGACAACGATTTGCACTCGAACTTCCAAGTGATTTCAGACTTTGTCATATCAGCAGCCATTTGGCGGCCGAGGCGATTGAGAGCACGATGGGCTAAAGTGGTGATGTTAACACCCAGTGTGATGGATCGGCGTCCCAGCTCAGTATTTGTTTGAAGCACCAATGCCGATGGTCGCGTTTTGATACGTTGCTCGTAGTTGGCAGCACTGGCGGGATCTTCACATGGCTGAACATTTTGGCCGTCACTTGAGAGCCTCCACTGCACAACTGGCATCGGTGGTGCACATTGATCACATCTACACACCCGCTCTATGTCAAGCGACTGCCAATTACTTTCGGGCACGTGTTGCCTCATTACTTCCAGAGCCCATGAATGCTGACTGTAAAAGTGAGCATCTCTTTCTTCCACTTGTGTCATAGTCTGTTCGGCAGTACCGTCTACATCGCCATCTGTGAAGCTGCAAGTTATCAATTGTGTCGCGTGACGACATGGTGTATTATCGAATCGGTTCGAAACAGTAGGGAGGTCCAGACAAACATCACGTTCGTCCACCACCAAAGACGTCGTTGAGATATCGCGCCAGATGCCATCAGTAAATAGCGAAGGCCTGGTGAACGCCTCGCCAGATTGCCAAGGCCGCCACGTAGAAGAAAGACGCGCAATGACTGAACGTGACTCTCCATACTCGAGTATACTTTTCTGTTGAGAAAACACGAATTGATCTTCGTTTGGGGAGCCCACGCGATCGGGATCGAGGAAAAGATAGACAGTCGGTGCATTACGATTGCCGTTCAGATCCTCAACACGCTTGTAAAGAGAATCACAAGCTGTACCACACTTGGGGAGATGCACGTATGTCCCACTGATGGCGCCGGAATCTAGCATGTCGGAAGATTCCAGCTTTACCTCCAGCTGTGACCAGACCAGGCGATCTTGGTAGTCAGGGAGGCCATTTCTTGCCCACCACGATGGAACTTTAAGGCCAGCCCCAGTCACTTTTACCTTTGCTTGGTTATGTTTAGCAGACGAAGTAGCAAGCCTCCACTGCCATGAATCACCCAGTAGATTCTGTGCTGCTGCTGATTTGACAACTGCACTCGATGTTATTTTGCGCAGAGGGTCTTTTGTTGGCGAATCTGATTCTGGGTTGGCGAAAAGGTGCCATTCAGCTCCCAGGTCGCTGATCCTCAATTCAAGCCGCCCGTTGGGACTCTGATACTCAACAGTCCAAGTGGCGGTCCTTCGTACACGCACAAAAGTGTAAGTGTCCTGTGAGGCTGCTTGAACCAATTGCACGTATTTGTCCGTTTTCCCAATGTTTGAAGTGAGCGCATGAATTCCGTCTTGAAGGTCTGAAAACTTTACGGAAAGCGGCAGAACTGATTTCACGTAATCAATGAATTCGGAGGGTGTCAATCGGTCATTCTGAATGGTTACGTCTTGCTTGTACGCGTGTACAGGGTTGCCTGCACAAGACGTGCATACAGTGTGACCACATTCAAGACACTGTTGCAGAGGCTTCTCGCAGATACCGCTGGTGCCTTCACAGTAGCATCTACGCATAGCCTGTCGGGCTTTGACAAGCAAAACGGACAAAGAAACTTGATCAAGTGTGTAGTGGTATGTCTTGCGTTCTGTCAACTTGTCGTCGGCAATAGTAGCACAGATCTTCTGTGTGTTTGGTACATCCTCAGGGACATTCTCATCACTTTGTCCCGGGGCTATGGCAGAGAACCCAGCTATGAGAGCTGATAGAATGGCCGAACCTACAACTGTGCTTGACATGGCATTGCCAGCAAGATCTTGCAGTTCTGTAGGGGTCTCAGTAGTGAGCGTAATTCTCTCGACAGGAAGCCCTTGTAATTTGAGACTTTCGATTGAAGTCATCGAACGGCCAGCGTCAGATGCAAAGAACATGCCGGATGGTGTGATACAACCTGTTATGCCAAAGGCAGAGGCATCTGTGAATCGATAGACATTTTGAGACAAGTCCCAGATTCTGGTCTTGTAACGCGCATCGTATCCTTCTGACACCAGCTTCTTGGAGCGAGGGTCATGAACATCCAGAGATTTGCGAAGGATAGAGCAGTCAATTGAGTCTAGAACGCGTTCAACCTGATTGGAGTACCAAGCCCGAACACCGTTCTCTGGAGGGACCATGGCACCGCTCTCTTGCCATTGAGTGAACGGTCTCATAGTTCCTAGTCTTTTGTCCTGACGGTATTGCATCTGTGTGATTTCGCATTGTGTCCAGTCCACCTCGCGACCTGGTTCATCAACTTGGGCAAGACGCGCTTGAGACACGTGTATTCTATCATTTGGTTCGAGAAATGATGTTACAGGGCTGCTCGCTGG
Source organism: Leptoxyphium fumago (assembly GCA_001660795.1). NCBI lineage: Eukaryota > Fungi > Ascomycota > Dothideomycetes > Capnodiales > Capnodiaceae > Leptoxyphium > Leptoxyphium fumago. Next base: position 118,726 of record LSHF01000039.1, on the reverse strand, counting down.
ACGCCTAAATTTATCCACAAGCTCTTGCCATCGTTTGCCCATGAATGAGGTATCGGCTACTTTTGTTTTGTCAAAACAGGCCATGTATCCACGCTGGCGTGTGTGTGGAATGTAGAAGTGTTTGGTGTCGACGAGGACACCAGCAGACTCGTAATCGATGCCTCGATAGCAGTTCAGCATTGCATCCCAATCGGCTCCAAGAACGTTTTCCAAAATAACGATGGCCGGTCTGAAGGCTTTGTTGAATGCGGTAACGGCTTCCCACGTTTTAGCAGATTCTCCGTCACCATCCAACCCCTTCTTGTTGTTGTTCAGTCGGGAGAAGTCTACGCATGAAGTTCCTGCAATGACGATGTCAACGTCAGTAGGAACCTCTACTTTTGCCCCATACGCGGTTGTAGCTTTCGGCACGTCCTCTTTGACTGCATCAACCAATTCAGTTATATCGCGGAAAATTATCTTTGGAGCAAAGTTACGCTCAATGTAGGCCTGTTTGTAGGGGACAATTTCCGCAGAGAACAAGTGCTCAACCTTGAGGTTTGCGCCATACTGTGGAAGGATGTCCTGTATCATTTTAAGTGCTAGAAGAGGACTCTCAGTCCCTGAGCACATTGTCGCGACTCGCAAAGGTCTTCCATTGAAGTGATCCAAAGCCTTCTTCAATCCAAGATCCAAGCCCTTCTTGGTGATGTCGTTGAAAATGTCCTCAATCTGGAATAGAGGTGGTAGGTTGCCGTCAAGACCCTTATCCTGTGCGCGTTGCAACAGACTTAACATCTGTTTTTTGCCAGGCACGTGTTTAGTGGCTGGCAGTGAGTCAGGAGTTGGTTTGGTAATTGTTGTCTTGGAAGGTTTTGGAATTTTTGACGATGGTATGATTTTAGTCTTCTTCCTACCATCGAAGCTGACTTCTGACTCTGGCTCACTAGCCACAATCGAACTTTGGTCGCTTTCCTCATCGACTTCGTCTATATCGTCGTCCTCTGAGATGATCTCTTCGTCTTGGGGCCCAAATTCTGAAGCCGAGTCCCCAGTGGATGGAGGAGCCTCTAAATCTTCGCTTTCAGAGGGGCTAGCTGTTGGTGACAAACCATACATAGGGAAATCGTAGTCTTCATTGTCTACTAACGGCTCGTACACTAGTGGTTTGCTAGCTGCACGTTTTGGCCGGCCTGATGCAGAAACAGCCAGTGGGTTTGCGACTGGTAGCGCCGGTGAGGATAGCATCACGCCTTTCTCAGAGTCTGCCGGGATCGGATGTCCAAGATACTTGAAGAACCAATCCTGTGAAGTGGGCGCAGGAATCTCAACACGATCGAGGACTCTACGTCGCTTGACAACTCGGTAGTCGCCATCGTCAGGTGGAGTTACTTTCTTGACCCGATGAGCGATGGTGATAATCTCTGGGTCGCTGGCATCGTTTCCATTCTCACTTGGCTTCCGTTTCTTGACATTCGACGTCAAGAGGACATCCTTGGGAGCTTCGACAGAAGACTCATCATCCTGTTCGTACTTGATCTTATCAGAGGACAGATCAGAATGAGGGTTCCTATGCAGCCATCGTAGCATTTTGGGAGTATGCCGATGGCGGCATCAGAAGATGTTGCCAACGCTTTCCAACAAGGCCAAGCGATGCAGAACAAAATTGCCAACAGATGTGAGTATGCTGTGCACAGATGGAGGTTGCTTGTCTAGTAAAGCGTCAGGCCAACATGCAGGGTCTATATGTAAGTGGGTGCTGTAAGGAGTGCTGTAAGTGGTGGTGTAAGTGGTACTGCAAGAGGATGTAGATACTCTACAGCAGTCAAGGAAATCTAGTCCTGACAGCATCTGGGAGACGCGCCCTGGGAGACGCGACGCGCCACAGAGAGAAAGCTCGGACCAATCAATTCACGTCCGTTATTTTAATCCTCCTTTTTCCACTACGGGGTGGATAATTCAATGCGCTGCTTACATTACCTGGATATCATCGATTGCCACAATGCATTCCTCTGCTTTGACCTTTCGCTGGCGTCGAGTGACATGACGGGCTTCATCAATGGCCATCCTTGCGGTTCTCGACGGCTTCTTTGTTCTTTCGGACAAGCTTTACCCGTCTGAATGCTGGGGTGACGCGACATTGTAAAGAAGGGTTCATCTGCGACCTCATCTCCCATCTTCATCGTATCATCTGAAGACATCCGACCATGTCGGCTCCTTCAATGTGTAGCTGCAGTAATTGGCATTGCAATCGCGTTCAGATCAAGTTCCGACGCATCGCCCCAGTTCCAGACCTAAACCGTACATGTAAAAGCCCGCCTGCCAAGTCTTCAATCAATCTCGTGATACCGTATCCTAAAGAAGATGGATTCAGTGTGGAGCTGACCGCCCGCCGAAGGAACCAACGCATCGTCTCTCATTACAGTGTTGCAAGATAAGATTTGTTGATCTACATGACCCGTCGATAGTTGTCCCTCGACGGCTTTACAGTTAGAACGCTCTAAGGAAACAAGACGCTAGAATCCAGGCGGTCTCATCTCCACCCACGTTGCCAGAATCAAGAGATTAGAAGAACATCTGGGAGCAAGTACTGTTGAGAACACCGCTATTTAGAAAACCACCAATCCCACAGAAATACATCGCGACAATGGCTGCCTATTACACGTTTGAGGATTACTCCGGCAAGTCAACACCGAAGAAATCTGACAATCCGTATCAAGACCTCATAGACGCCTGTGGCGACGACCCAGTAAGTTTAGCTTGTCGGAAACGAGTCGAGGCGATTCAGGCTCTCATATGACGCTACGTAGAGAGAAATTCAAGCTCGATATGAAACCCACCGAAAGAACCGTGCAGAAGCCCAGAGGGCGAAGCTGCTGGCTCCAGATTTCACAGGCGTAGTGCCGGATGAGATACTGTCTAAGCTGGAAGATCCAAAGCAGCAACCAGGTTTCCAAGATCATAGACATTGCCTAGTATTCTGGGCTCGACCACCAGCAAATGTCCGGAAATTGATCGCAGAGGTGCAAAAGAGGCTTTTGGCTGTCGCTCCCAGTTAGTGACCTACTATATCGCACTGTAATCCATCGTTCATTTCCACGCTAACCTTCTGGACATAGGCCTATGGACGATGGCGCCGTCGAATCTACACATGACCGCGTTGGAGATAACGCATTCGCTCACCGCCGAAGAGATCGACGCGCTTGTCGAGAAGATGCTTCCTGGAGTACCGGACATCACCGACTTCACACTGGGCCACCGTGCCAGGGTTGTAAAGCCAATGGTCAGCTACGACGCGCAAGCGCTTGCTCTGTCGTTTGTGCCGGCGGATTGCGAGCCTGGACGGAGCAGGGACGAAGATCAGTACAGCTACCACCACTTGCGGCGTGACTTGTTCAACAAGGCCACGGCAACAGGCATTACGGTCGCGAGCCGGTACGTGGTACCGTCGGCGCACCTCACCATCGTTCGCTTTATCAACAAGGCTGCTTTTGAGACACCGGACGGACTTGTCGATCACGAGAGTATGAGGAAGCTGGTCGAGGCTGTAGATGACATCAATGCATGGCTGCAGCATGAGTACTGGCCCCAAGACAACAGTAGCAGCAGCATCAAGCCCGGAGGCGAATGGATAGTGGGCGAAGAGAAGGGATTGGAGTACCGCAAGGGCACACTCTGGTACGGAGCTGGAGGCGAGACGGTCCACCTGGGTCGTGGATTTTGAGTAGGGTATCTATTTTCCGATGTATTATTCTAGAAGGGCACGGTTCGCTAGTGGTGCCATGGCAGAAATGCAAAGTTCACAAATTTCTGAAACAAAGGCCTTAAACCTTGACCTTGAGGCTCAGACCGGCCGACTTTACTCTGGCGCAGGCGATCACCACAGCACCACACAGCATCATGACACCGGCAAAGATCTGCAGGCCAGTGTATTTACCGTCCCACCTCTGTACCAGGGCACCTCCAATCGGACTGGAGATCAGCGCAGCGATGGAGATGCAGGCGAACATGCTGCCGGTGCGGACTCCGATCTGGCGCACGTCGGAGATCTGTGCAATGATGGCGGGCGCGAGCGACACGAAGGCTCCACTTCCGAATCCGTACAGGACGTCGAAAACGATGATGGGCGCGTTGCCAGTGGCTGGCAGCCACAATGCGAGAACAATGATGCCTTTGGAGAGGTCAGAGAGCGCAACAGTGAACAATTAGGNTTCATCAAGGTACTCACCAGTGAAAGTGCACATGAAAACCATCATGTTGAAACGGCCGAGCTTGTCAGCGAGCGCGCCAGGAATCGTTCGGCCGAAGATGGACGCCGCGTTCAATATCGAAACCAAGTACTGAGCGAGGTAAGGGCTCATGCCGAGCTCGATGGCCTCCAGAATGATGTAGGTAATTGGCCTGGTACTTCTGTTAGCGGGGATGTTGTCCATCAAGGTAGGTGAATCGTATAGGTAAGTACTCACAAGAACATGCCGAGGAAGAAGAGGAAGCTACCAAAGGTCATCAAGTCGAAGACAGGATCCGCGAAGGGACGAACGAACTCCATGAGGACCAGCTTCCTTCGGTTGGGTGGGATACGGCTCCGGACAGTCAAGTTGGAGATGACGAGCAGACCCAGCATCAAGAAAGCGACAGCCCTCATGCTCCAACCGAATCCAGCCTCCTCGATCAGACGTTGGGTCATGACGGGAAGGACGACACCACCGATCGAGCTGCCAGCCGCGATGATACCGAAGGCTGCACCTCGCTTCTTGAAGAACCAGGTAGCCACGCTGGACATGGCTGGGTAGAAAAGCATGCTGGCACCGATTGGCGAGCAGATTCCCTGAGAGAGGATGAACTGGTACAGTTCGGACGACAGACTGGCCATCATCAACCCGAAAACGTGCATGACCGTGCCGAACGCGAGCAGGTATCGAGGGCCGTAGTTGTCGTAGAGTTTGCCAACCACAGGACCTGCGAGTCGTACCGTCAGTAAGCAATTATACGGATGGCCTGCTTTTCTGGTAAGACCAGAGAAGTCAACATACCAAAGAAGAACATGCAGAACACCTCCAGAGAGCTGATCCAGGCAACGGTACTTGGCGAGTAATCCTTGAGCTGGTTGTTCTGGTAGTAGTCCTGGAACACTCCGACACAGTTCACCCAACCGAAACTGCAGAACAGACAGAAGAAGCTACCCAAGACGCATAGCCAGGCGTCTCTGCCTCCATCAGGGAACTGGCTGGGGTCAGATGCTGGGATTGGCGAGGCCTTTGAAGCTTCTGTGACGGCGCCGGCTGACTTTTCGATGTCGACCTCTGGGGATTCCGTGACTTCTGGATTTATGATGGCCTCTGTGTTTGCGTGTTCGGGTGCAGTCTTGTTCAGGTTGTCGTCCTTCGATGACTGGATGCTATGCTTTTCGTCCCGAATGGAGGACGAGGATGAGCTTAGCGCCATTGCTGTGGTGATGGGTGGCGAGGGCCAATGCTGGACAGAGTCCCTGTCTAATAGTTGTCTCTATTACTCGAAACGATCGTCCGATGGAGAATGAGAAGCAGACACCAACAAGATTAGAACGAATGTGATTCTAGACGGAGTATAGAAGGATGGGAAGAAGCAGGTCATAATAATAACATTGAGAGAAAGGGAGGGGATCGTGGGTCATGTATGCCTCCGCAGGTAATTAGTCGTCGACATAATCCATCCATAATACCACGAGAAGTGCATACAAGCGTACTCGAATGCATACGCATAGGGCACAAGTCCAGCACTCGGCCCATACTCTGACTCCGACTTCATCCCTATCGACGCGAGCATACCAAACCTTAACCTCCGTAGCGGCGTCGGGGTTAATGGAATTCCCGGCAGAGCCATCTCACGGGGCTGGATCTGATAACTCGCCATTCGCCATTCGGGGCACAATGTACGGCTTGGACCGTCGCGTCTGACAGGCTTTGAGCGAGTCAACACTAACCACCAGACAGTCTTTGTCATACACCATCCACCCCGATCCTACGCTTTCGATTGGCCATGGCTGCCAAAGGTTTGTAATTGTGCACTTGTGCAATGGAGATCTCTATACTGTATGCTCTATCTCCTAGATCCGACCGCCCCTCGGCCGAGCTGGGTTTAAAAGCGACCCTTCAGCACTTTCTCCTGCGCAGTACTGGGCTCGTTATGTCCTACGTCCATGTGAATCTGGTCCAGACTATGCCACGGTCTGTCTAGTCAGCGACCTGTCTCTCAAACCTTCGCGCTTAGTGTCGGTCGTGGTCCAGTCAAGGCAGCTCCACCTGTCACTTATCTCCATCCTCCATCCTGGAACCCCTGGAGATACGGGCTCTGGTAAAAGCGTGGTATATCCTCGTCAATGGTCCACCATGGCGTTGGAGGACTTGCAAACCTACTGCTGCTGCGTGGTATCAATCGCTGTCTGGCGGGTTTCTTGCGGAAGAAAGCGGCATAGATCTTCAGATCCTCCAAGACCATGCCTTTTCTGCTATGCTTGATACCGGTGTTTGCAATCCTCTGTGCACAATTGCCCAGAAAGACTTCGAGATCACTATGCTCGTCAGGCGTTGTGAATTCATGATACACATGGATTCCTCCATCGCAAACAACCAGCTCGAGCTGACACAGCTTACGGAAGGGCGTCCCCACGTTGAAGATGACTCTGCTCATCTCGTACCTGTGTGGGTCGAGGACCTCGAGCTGCTCGAAAGCCTTCCCTGACACTCGAAGCTGCAGCTTGCCGCAGTCGGCTAGCCGTTGCTCGTCCCAGTAAAAGGTCTGACCGTCTCGGTAGTCTTCGCGCGAGGCTGCTGTGTAGTTGACCCAGATGTCCACCTCGAAGGCCGTGCGTTTGAGGAACAGCTCCAAGATCTCATCCCGTCGCTCCGGATAGATCTGACACAGCTTGGGCTCTCCCAGGAGGGTAAGCGGCAGGGTCTGTCTCGGTACTTGTGCTCCAGTGAGTGCTTCCCTGTTGCTGCTTGTGGGACCTTGATCGTTGCCAGGAACGAGTGTTTCCTCCCCAGATGTTATTGTGTCTTCCTCAGCGCAAAGACTCTCAGTCCCAGTCTCGCTCTGAGACTGGGACGGCGACGCCCATTCGTGGTCGGTGTCTTCTGGCATGATATCGGACTTATTGATAAATGTCCAAGTGGAGATGGTCATTTCCACGCTGTAAGGTATGGTAGAGTCTCGACGTTGAAGTTGATGAAGCACGCGCGAGTAGATTGTACAGTTTGCCTCAGTTATTTCGGATCGGAAGTTGTGATTGTTGAATTCCTTTAGATACAGGTGGTTCAGTCGCGCAGTCACCTTCTATCGTGGGCGGTCAGATGCTGTTCAAATGAAGACAAACGAGTGATCACTGAGGACCTTGCGTAGGTTGCATGGGGTCAAACTTAACTGGGGCTGTTGCCTGATGAAAGCAAATATACAGAGTGCAATCCTGTGAGAATATTACCGAAAGACAACTGAATCACACTGTGAGTCGAATTGGAGAGTACGTGAATGGCAAATCGAACAGTGCCTTGCTACCGACACCAAGTGACGGCTTCACTTTCCATTCACGAGGTCCTTTGCGGCAGAAGCACATTTCCATATTTCCATCTCAGCAAACTCCCGCCCGATATTTCGTCAACTGGTCAATGATGCGTTATCTGACAGTCACGTACGGTCGCTTGATTGCGATTTTGTGTTTGCTGAAGAAAAGTTTGAATACTTTGGGTTGAACGCAATAACTCCATGCCAAAGCGATCAAACAGCTAATCTCTACGCCGGTGCCCTATAAAGCGATGTGGCTCGAAAGTGCAATTCATGAATTGCGTAAATACATGTATCGTGAACAGTTCATTTCAAAATTGCGCGACAAAAAGTGTACGTTTTTCGCATGCTGAGCGTTCCATATCGTCCAACACGCCACCACCCTAGACGTTTTTGTCAGTCTCACTCACTGGGGTTGAGCGAGCGCTGGCGGCCTTTGACGTTCGCCCAATATCGGCAGACTTCAATGTAGCATGCTGTTCCTCAGTACCAACAGCAGAATCCACACTCGGTCTCTCTTGTCTGCGGCCTCGGTCGTGACCGTCTGCTTGTTCGTTGTCATCATCTCCATGCACTTGCTCATAACCAACGGCGTCTTTGCTTGCATTTTCTTTGATGAAAGAGTCGATGATGTAGTATTGAATGGCATTCATGGCGACAGGGAAGATGAACATCACGAACGCGATTTGGAGAGCCTCGTTCCCTTCAGTCCAACGAAGGGCCCAGTCACCCACCCACGGTAGCCAGGGGAGGACCGAGAAGAGGAACAGCACGAACAGCTTCATTCCAACCAGTCCGATGAAATAGATGAGAGCCTGCTTGAGCCACCAAGTGGTTTTAGGTGGTTGGCCGTAGTGACCCGACTTGATCGACTCAAGTGGATTGGCAAGAGGGGTGCGACGAAACACGGTATGTAGGAACTTGAGCAGGAAATAGAGTACGGGGATACCGATGGTCGTCTGTTCGGATCACAGTTAGCAGAAGATTTAAACTCACTCGACGTGCTGTGTACTCACATCGATGCCTAAGTTGAGCAAGTAAAATGAGCAGGGATTCGGCTGTCTACCGTCTGCGTCCTGAGCCTGCGCCACAGCCTGTGATGCCTTATCTGGAAAGCTAGTGGCACCAAACATGCTCATAGCGATGTTCAGAATGTGCAGCAAAACAGATCCGAGAACTTGCTTGCTGACGTCGAAGAACCAGATCTTCCAAGGTCTACGAGGCTTCTCACGCCATCTCTTCCAGACAAGCGCAAGTAGAGCGACACCACCAAGGGCAGCTTGAACAAACAGAGCAAAAGGTCCCAGAAGCCTGCACTCGCCGTTATTGCTTTCGTCGCTCCCTTCGTTGTTCCCTTCATCCGGCTCTGGTGCGGATTCTTGCACTTCCTCGGTATGCTCACCAGCCTCTGGTTCGGTCTTCTGGTCTTCAGCGGGTGTTGCGGCAGCGGTCGCGATGCCGAAAGCGGCCTCTGTTGAAGCGGCCGACGTAGTAGGCGCGAAAGTCATGGTCTCCTGCTGCACGCCTACGATGTCCACAAGCTCGGTCTCGAAGACGAGAGTTGCACCTGGCGCAATGACATGCCCTGCTCCTCGATTGCCATAAGCCAGCTCTGGCGGGATTGTCAACAGCCTCGCCTCTCCAGGGCACATGTCCATCAGACCCTGGTCCCATCCTGCTATTACTTGTCCCGCGCCGAGGGTGAACTTGATCGGTTGACCTCTTTTGTAAGACTCGTCAAACACGGTACCGTCTGTCAGTTTACCCCGGTAGTGGACTGCGATAACGTCGCCAAATTTAGAAGGTCTTGAACACGTGACGGGCGTGGTGACATCGATGTTTACAGTCGGAATATCAGCCGCATACGAGCCGAACGGCGACTGGAGCAACAGCAGCAGCGCTGCGGAAAGGCCTGAGGTCGATCGCATGGTCGCGCTTAGGGGGTATTGTCGTATGTCAGACGTTGCTGTTGACGGGAATAGGCTGCTTGCCCTCTCCTAGACGCTTCTTTCGTTCTCGCAGTCGAGGCGACAGGAAACAGTTGTGGCGTTATCAGGTAGCTGGATGCTGACCCTACGATGTGACTGACGCTGGGCGATCAAAAGCACATATTCGACAAATCCAGGTCTCATGGGTCGAAGACGGGAGCTGGATGCCACTCAAGATGCAAAGAATAGGGCTACGAAGAGGATGCACCACGTAGTCCCAAGATGAAGTGCAGATAGAGATGCCGAGATACAGTACAGTACAGTACAGACCCTCGTCCGGTAGCGTGAATGATGCTGACTGCTGACTGCTGACTTGCCTAAATGGGTAATGATACGGTTGAATATTGCGGATACGGTATGGGAAGGCCGAGGTGCGGCAGGCCCCGAGCCTCCGAAGTCGATCACTGGTGGTTTGAAGGTTATGGAACATGCGACTATGCATTCGAGCATCCTGCTGATGGACTAATCAACTACGCTCGACAAGATTACATGAACAAACAGTAGTCTCACCATTTTCGACTGGCAACCATGCAGCGATTCGGCCAACCCGCGCTGTCCCTCCGTGCCATTCTACGCACGCCAGCTTCCATCCGCCCGCTCATCCTGCAGCAACGGGCGGCTTTCTACCATTCATACGAGGAACCACAACCACCACCGTACCCCAAAGCTGAGGAAGCAATCCTCTCGTCTGCGCTGTCGACACAGGTTCCGATCCATGGCTTTACCGAAGAAGCTCTGACCAAGGGTGCAAGAGACGCCGGCTATCTCGACATTTCCACCAATCTCTTTCCTCGAGGAGCTTTCGAGCTGGTGCTCTACCATCTCGCCAGCCAGAGACAAAACCTACAGGATCGAGTGCAGTTCCCAGAGGAAGCAAATGTTGGGGTTGGGTCAAAAGTACGTACGCTCATCCTGTCGAGGTTGCGCGCAAACGAAGAGGCCGGAATCGTGCCCAAGTACTACGAAGCATTGGCATTGATGTCGCTGGCGGGCAACATCCCTGCTTCGTTGAAAGAGCTTTCACTGCTAAGTGACGAGATCTGGTTCCTGGCCGGTGACAAGGCCGTGGATAGTAGTTGGTACACAAAGCGGGCATCGCTGGCGAGCGTTTATGCCGCTGCTGAATTGTTCCAGACGCAGGACCAGAGCACTGGATTCAGAGATACAGAGGCGTTTGTGGACAGAAGGTTGGAAGATGTCCGGGTCATTGGGACCGCTGTTGGCAGTACCCTTGAATGGGCCGGTTTCCAAGCTGGCTCTGTTGTCAACCTTCTGAGGAGCAAGGGTGTGAGGATCTGATGAGTCTGTCAGTCTGTGAATACTTCACAAGATTGGGCCAATGTTACGCCTATCAATACCAGTTAGCGCAATCGGGTCGTCGCTCTTTGGGCGCCGTAAAGTCAATGGCACACCGTGGTGCAAATGACACCACGTGACCCGGTCGGTCAGGAATCACCGCTCTGCATCGCACTCCTATACAGCCGACATTGCTGTCATACCTGGTGAGAGAAATATGACTGAACTGGCAAAACTGGTAGGGACGCTTCAAACATATCCGTGTCCACGCCGTGCTGGTTATGGATCAATACATTGGAATGCACCAGTTGCCGACCTCGGCATTGCCAGGTAGAGTCTGAGCGCCTGTCGTTTGGGTATGTCGATACGAAGCTCGACAGGGAAGAAAGGCAGTTTTGAAGTTATGTGTACGTGTAGTATATAAGGGGCCACAAGTTTGTATTAATACATATCATCTCAAGACATGCAACGGTCTTGAGGGAGTTTGCTTTCTCACGACATGGCGAGAACGATACGGCAGCCTCATCTCCAGGATTGAACTCCGTCAGTTTATCGTACATGAATTATGATGTATATTTCCACGACCTTCAGTAGTCACGAATATGTAGAAGCTTCACTGCCCAACATACTCCCCTCGCAACTCTCGGACCTCTTTGGACCACTCTTCGGGCTCGCGGGTGCCGTAGCCACCACTCTGACCCAAGGCATTGGCCTTCTCTCCAAAGCAGTCGCTCAGACCGATCATGTCCGACAGATCCCCGCGAGGGTGATATCCGCCAGGCTGGCTTGTGGTAGGAACTTCGAAGTAGGTTTGGGCGTCAATATAAGTGGCATTCGGCTCGAAAGTGGAGGGATCGGCAGCCGGCTCCTTGACATCCTGGGTCATTCTGATCAGGCCATTGATGGCTCTCCAGTTCTCGTAACGAAGGGTGGCGAAGGGGATGTTTGTCAATGTGTATGCTTGCTCAGGCGTGTATTTCTTGGAGTCGAGACCTTCGAGCTCCGATGTGTCCTCCTCTGAGGCTTGAACTTCTGACCGAGTATCTTCTGTATTTGGGTCAACCTTCAATCCAGCAATTTCTGGGACCTGTGCAGCTTGATCATCCTTAGAACCGGCGGTATATTCAGCGTACAAATTCCTCACTTCAGCCTCGTCGGGTTCTTGCAGATGTCTCTCTGGAAAGAGGAAGATGGGCAGTTTGTGGAAATCCTGGGACCAATCGGCAGTGGTAGAGCTGGGTAGACAGCTGTCGAATATACGGATGTCATCAGCGATCTTCTGCAAGCCTTCTCTGAATAGATCCGAGTCTAGCGGAGGTATTGTATCCGAGAGAGTCTGTCCCTCCTGTAAAGCCCCCACAATCTCTTCTTTTTGCGAATCCGAAAGATCGGAAGCTAGATCGCTGTTCAATTGATCCAGGAGGAACTCTTTCTGGCCAAGCTGGCCACAGCTCCGAGCTAGCAATTTCCACAGGAACGAGTTTAACGGCGTTGCGCGGTTTTCCTTCGTGCAGATGAGCCAGTGATTCCTCAGCATTTCTGCGTCTTGCAGCTTTACAGCAGCCGAAAACAGAGGTGTAATCATGTTTCGGTTGGTGGTCTTTATTCCAAGCCCTTCCATGTCCGCGAGCAAGGTGTTAATTGATTCAGAATTGCCTGTGTGGCCTGCCACATGTTCGATCAACGCTGTCCACGCGAGTTTACCAGGAACGACGCCAGACTTGGCGAATGATTCTACCAGAGGCCTGATAAGCCCAAGGATGGATTGGCTCAGCTTCTTTCTTTCATCACTGGGCAGTTCGGCAAAGCCTCTAGACGCTGCGAGCTGCGATACGCACACGATGACACGGTTTGCCATATCACGAGTGACTTTGTTACCCGAACCACGAATCATAAACGCCAAATTCAGAGCAGTTCGAACGGCAAAGATCTTTGCACGCGGCGATTTACAGTCCACGGAAATCTTCGCGCATCGAATAAGTACGTCTTCCATAGCCACGCGAGATCCACGAGTTCCAGCACGGCAGTGCATCGCAGCTAGGGTATAAGTCTCAGGAAATGAAGAGCCAGACAGGTGAGTGAACAACTCCTTGGCACTTTTGCCGTCGGGTGCCAGTCTTAGGATAGTGTCTAGCGTGAGATATGCCTGGCGGGGGAGGTTGTTGTCTGAGTAGGCATGGTACATCGCGTTCAGCAACTGAAAGGGGTATCTCTTGTCCGGTATTTTCTCCGTCAGGTTCGCAAGTGCAGAGTTGGGAGAAAAGTGATATGATACGAAATCAGCAGGATATCGTGTGAGCGCCTCCTGATATAGCTTCTCCAACTCTGGTAAAGGCGTGTTGTTGTCGGCCAGAAGAGTGATGCCAGCAGCATAGACAGTGGCGTCCAGTTCAAGATTCGCCTCTGGTTCATCTTCATTTTTCCGCAGCCAATCCCAGAGCTGCAGACCTTCGCTTGTATTACCAAGTGAGCCGAGTAAAGCCAATAATAAGCTAAAAACAGGAGGTGAAGTGCTCAAGAAGCCCATCCGGATATCCTTGACTATCTGCTCAGTGAAGGGGGACAGCTCTGATGCGGAAAGCCGTTCCTTGGGCGTAGAGGTATTGGCGTTATGAAGGATTTTGGTGGCCCTCAGGATTACAAGCACGATCTCGACCACGAGATTCGAAGGCAACAGCTGTTTGCGGCGAACAGCGTCGAAGTGGGTTTGGACATCCTTTACAAAAGCAAGAGTTTCATCTGCCGTATTGGGCTTCGTATTCTCCATCCGCAGGACATTTGCGAGGGCGAGAACGGCATCTACGTCAGATTCGTTGACAGATTCGACCTCACGAAGAGATGGCGTGGGAGACGTCCTGGCACGTCTCATGGGTATGGAGCTATCATGTCGTCGTTGGGGTTTGACCTTGTTGTTGTTGTTGGTGCTGCTGTTATTGTACAAGAGGCGGGTGGCTGTGGCAAGTCGACGGCAGGTTATTGGTGGGAAGGATGGCGAAAGGCTAGTAACATATCGATCAATCCATAAGGTTTGAAGCCTGCCAAAGCCCTGTGGTCTGAGTTTGGCGGTCGACAGCATTGCGATGGAACCGAGGGTTGTTGTTGGAACAACGCCTATTGCCGATTTGAACGCTCTTCTTCTTTTTCTTTTTTTTTTTTCCGATCGCAAACCTCCAGACGTCGAACATAGGGACGAGGGCGTGAATGTTTCAAGCCGCTCCGATCGAGACCCCCGGACTGGCTCACCAGCCACAGCGAAGCAGCAGGGGCTGTTGCACTAGGTAAAACTTGGAAGGGTACAGTCCACCCTCAGGGCGGCGTTATGCAACGGTGCATGCTGGCCGAGTGTGCAGTGGCTGAACGGAGGAGCGCGTCGCGTGTGAGTGGATGGAGGGATGGATCAATGGGGAAACCTGAACACATCAACATCAGCTGCAGCTGCCCAAAGCGTGAGATTGGGTGCGTTGCGGTTGTGTCGTGCAGTGTGTTTCAGGCACCAAGCACAATTACAGTAATTACCTACATTACTTCTCATTATACTGATCGACTGTTCATCTGTTCTCACTCTTGCTCCAACCTCCTACACTCCTTTCACCCTCATTAACAAGTAGTGTTCGCATTGCTTTGCTCCTCTTCCCGGCAGCCACCTCCCACGCACAACGCCCAAGAGGGGACAGAACCACGCTCGGTCATTCTGCAACACCTCCCTCCTTTCAGCACCCTTTGTGACACACGACAAATAACTTGAGTCGCCTGGATCCCGTCGGTTTCATTTGTTGCTGTCTACATCCTCCTTTCGAAAGAGACCTTCCACCACCCGAAAGGTTATCTCTTGTTGCTTGCTTGGTCGAGCCCCTCCTACAGGACACAAGAAGTCGGCGCATTGTCTCGGCAAACAATCTCCATAGGGCAGGAAGGAGGATATACAGGGCGCAGGAACTGGAGGTGAGGAGATAATCACGACCAGGGCGGCGACGCCGGCGAGCCGGTGCGTCGCGGTGCGTTGAGTGTGAGATGCCCACCTCTGGCGGCGTCAGACTCGATGGTGGACCTGTTCTTACAGATACCGAGCACTCAGTCGTCGGCGAGACTGATGTGTCCTCCATTGTCTCCTTCAGCGAAGGGCCTGCAGCTTCTGACAGCGACGACAACGCCAATCCACGACACCTGCACGATTACAATAAGTACCGTTTACCGGAGGGCAACAAAACGAGACTGGACCTCATCACCAAAGAACCACTAAGCCCTACACCTCGACCTCAGCCAGCAGCACGATCAAAGGACGATCCAATGACAACGCCCATGCCACCTTCGCCAATGCGGAACACCAGCACAGACGGATTCACTTTCGGTCATGTGAGAAGGACTGATGGGTCTGACTATTTCAATGCGAGCGACAGTGACTTTGTAGGGTCTGGACTTTCGCGCGCTGGATCAATATACACTCTTTCCAGGATAAGCTTTGAAGGTCAGCTATCTAAGCTTACGTCTATGCGTCTGCCAGATGCTAGCTCTCTATCCAAACGGATAGCTTCACTGCCTACAGCTACCGAAGCAGCCAAAGCGCTCGCAGACGCATCAGATCAGATATTGGTGTGGATCAAGAAGGCCACCGATGTTCTAGATGGGCTGAACGCTGAGGATGATGTAGAATGGGCAGCTGCAGGTGGAAGGGAAGGGATAGAGGAGGTTGATAAGGCTATCAACAGATTCGAAGGGTTGGTCCAGGTGTACATCCTCTCTATTGAACGCCTGCAAACCCGCCCTGATCTGGCTACTCTCTCTGCCGAGGCGTTGATGGGGAGCGTGCTGCAGATGGACGGGATAATCACTAGCTGGAACAAAATCAAAGAAACACTGAAGGGTGTCAAAACACAGGTCGAGGTTGCGATGGAGTGGGAAGAGCTTTGGAATAGCGTGTTGGGCGAGATAGGACAAGAGATGCAAGGGCTGAACCGCCTAGTGTTCGAGATGGAAGAGAAGAGGCACGATGGTGCCGAAAGCGTTCTAGCTGGAAAGGGTGATGGAGGCATCGACCTCAACGAGCTGGAAACCATCGTGGAAGAACAACCCAACATTACCAGCGGGAGAGGCAGTAGCGACAAACGAGTGAGTATGCTGCAGCCGTTCTCTCCAACTTCGCCACTAGAGCCACCCCAAAGCTCTGATGGCAAAGACTCTGTCGAAAACACGCTGTTGGCCTTATTTGCCCGTATGCAACCACTACGAGCATCTCTTGACTTTCTCCCCATGCGGTTGGCCCAATTTCATACGAGAGGTCACGCCATATTTCCATCCGGTTACGAGGATCTGGATGCGCGAAGAGATCAGCTGGAAGGTCAATGGAGGAAGCTCGAAGCCGATGCAGAATCCTTACGGAAAGAACTTGGAGAAGACAAATGGGTTCTAGTATTCCGTAACGCAGGGAGACAAGCTCTGAAGATGTACGAGTCCGTGATCAGGAGCTACAACAAACTCAAGCAAGGACTCGATAATGGAGAACAGGCAGGGAAGATGCCCAGTCTGACCAAGAAAATCGAGAGCTACGAAGTCAAAAAGACCCACTACGGTCCTGCTATAGAAAGGGTACTGGCCATCATCGATCGTGGAGTCCAGGACCGGCTGACTTTGAACGGAGAGATCCTGCGGCTGCAAAGCGATATGAAAAGACGATGGTCATCCCTGCAATCCGACCTCACAGATATGGACCTCCTGCTTGAGGACCTCGCCCGGAGACAGCCAAACAACACCTCTTTGCGAGACTCGGTCAGCACTATCATATCGTCCGAGCCGTCCAGAAGCCTCAGCAGTAGTATGCGAGAGAGCGTGGACACACCGATTTCGAGTCCAGCCAGTAGTGTCGTTGGTGGTGCAACCGAGAGCAGGAGCAGTTCCTTTCGAGACTCGCGCACACCAACACAGTTGCTTCCTAGCCAGTCAGGACAAGGTGGTCACGCTAGCAACCGGAATAGCAGACTCTCCCCGTGCCCACCTAGCAGGATCGGTAGCACTACATCCGTGCCCAAGCGGATGTCGTTTGGACTGACGATTAAGAGCCACGAACGGGCACCCAGCACCAGTCCCTCGCCTCTGGCAGCAAGGAGTTGTCCGCCTGCCAAAAAGCCGCAGTGGCCAAGTCGCACGCCTGTGGCTCGAGATCCAAGCAAGCCGCGATGGAGCATGTCGACCAAGGTGGAGAACCGCGACTTCTCTCCCCTTTCCGCCTCAGAACCGTCGCCGTACGCCAAGGATCCGGTACCGAAACGATCATACGCCTCCCGGTCTGCCTCGAACCCCATCGCCGGCAGCAGCAGTAGCAGCAACAACCTCAGCAGTCCAGCTGCTGGCCGATCATCTCTAGCCGCATCAACATCCTCCCGCACACCACACCACTCACCCAGCTTCTCGACACCGTCGGCCCACTTCTCAAAGCTGCAAAATACAAACCGCAAGTCCAGCCTCCCCATCCCCGTCATCACCTCCACCCTCGAGCCGCAGCCAGATGCCACACCTTCGAAACCTCCAACCACATCATCCCGGCCTGTCTCTCGCCTGGCGTCAGGGAGGTATAGTTCCCTCTCACGGCTGGAGAACACGGACGGCAACGACGCCGACACGGAGTCGCCCTTCATCGCGCACAGCCGCCCGCAGAGCGTTATGGGTCACAGCCACGGCAGCAGCGGCAGGAGGAGCAGCATGCTACCAGCACGACCCGCCGGCGAGAAGGCGTCTCGGCCGGCTTCCGTAATGGGCAGCCTGACGATCCGCAACGTGAACAAGCGCAACAGCGTCGTGCCACAGCGGCCCCAGAGCACGCTCGATGTCGGAAAGGCCATGGCCGCCGCGGCCGAGGAGGAGCGGCCCAAATGGAGGATCTGATCTCGTCCCATGCCACATTTCCCTTCAACACAGCGCGAGGAACACAGTGGACTCGCAGAGCGATATACATGTACCACCTTCCCTTGCACACTTACACGACTGCGCTTGCATTCGCATTTCGACGTCTCACATTGGCTATTCCAAAGCCCCAATACATCTCCTTCTACGACACCCACAATGTTTGTTGCCTGTCTTAGCGATTTTCCTGTAGCATTTACTGTCTCGCCTGTACGGCTTTTCAACTATGTGTATGATACTTCCTGACGAAACCGTGTCGCCTCTCGCATGACTGGCCATTATCTACCAAGTCTACATTTCATGTTCGAGTGGTTTAGCTTGAGAGATACCAATCATCTCGGTCTGGGCGTAAATTTTCAAGCTCGGCGATGTAAAAGTGCTAATGAAATCTTATTTGTGGCATCTAAGTTCATCATCATCATCGTAAGAGGGTCGTAAAAGTCCGTCCGGTTCTTCGTAAAATTAACCCGTACCATCAGACAGCATTTCATAAGATTTCAACATGAGGAGCGACCTGGTGAGACCCGCTCTGTACTCAAAAACCATCCTCCAGCCTCGAAGTATGCGTAAGTTAGCTTCTTCGCCTGCGTCTATCTCTGTGCTCACCATCACTACCCCCATCACGATCACCGATTAAGCTTCTGAAGATCCCACCGAAGGAGCCACGTCCCTCTAGCATGTCTTGGATCTTCGCTGCGAGAGGATCTGTCTCTTCATCGCTCTTTTTGTTGCCGTGGTCGTCGAAGCGTGTAGGGAGGTCAACGGTATCGTCGCTGTCATATTCATGATCATCGTCATGCCCAGCGGGCCGAGAACTACCTTCGGCACCACTGCGCCGGCGCTGGTCCTTGTTGCTGTCACGAGGTTCATCATCCTCACTCTCACGTGACCCTCGCCTTCGATCGCGCCGGTCACGCCTCTCCTCGGCTCTGTGAGACTCGGCATCTTCAGTAGTGGGATCGTGCGCCTTCTGTGAATCGAAATGGAATGTCTCATTGTTATTGAGGTCGAACCGCACCCTGCTGGTACTTCTTGGTCGGTCTTCTGCAGGTGCTTCACTGGACACCCCATTCTGGTTGGTGGATCTGGTTTCTTCATTACGCTTCCACCGTTCATGCCGAGACTCGCGTTCTTCCTCGCGCATTAGACCATCTGTAGAATTTGATGTCAGCATCTTGCTTTCCACTCCAAGATCTCTCATTCGCAGCTGTCTTGCTGACATACCCGCATACTCGGCCTGAGATTGTTGAGTTGCGGTGGACTGAGCTCTTGGGGGTGACTGCATCCTTACTGGTGACGAAGCACCTGTTCTTTCGGGTTGACTCACATCTTCAGGCCGACTCTGTCTCCTGCCACCTGTGGGTGCATTGCCATAGCCCTCCCCATACCCGTGTTGTGGCGGGTAAGAGGCTGGCTGCTCATATCTTGGATCACCAGCAAACGTGTCGTTCGGGTAGGGGGCGCCAAGAGTCGTGTTGCTGTGGCCGTATTGGCCATTGCTCTGGCCGTAAACAGGTTGGTGCTGTGCTTGTGCTGGGTTCTTGGCCCAATCTGCCGGGTTGTACGGGGGGTATGCACCATGAGACGCTTCTGAAAGAGGCTCTTCCCCTGGGTAATGTTCTGGTTGTGTTGGTGGGGGAGGGAAGTAGTTCGAAGAAGGATAGGCTTCTGCGTTTTGGGGAGGATACTGAGGAGGACCATAGGCAGGGTCATTCTCATACATGTCATCTTCTCGACGGCCTAAACAGGAAAAGTTAGTACTAGATAGAATAATGGATCTGTAAGCTATGGTGAATTTTTCACTCACGACTCCTGGATCTAGATCGGCTGGCGTTTCTACGCCTCTCGTTGCGCTTCGAGATCTCGTGTGCAGCCACAGCAGCAACCCCGGCAGCAGCTCCAGCTCCTGCCAAGTTTCTTGCCCGACTCCTCGACCTGGAACGATGTCTAGCATCTGGGCTGCTCGCAGAGCTACCTCTGCGCCTGTAACTTGCCGGCTCTTCGTCGCTGTAGTAGCCGCGATCGATGGGGTCAGGATACACGGGACCCTCGCCATACGCTATCATCCCCCCAGGATCAGCGTCGCGATAATCATCAGTATAACGCGATGAGGCAGGAACGGACCTACTTCTGGACCGNCTTCGCCCATGCCTGCCCCTATTAATTTCCTCTGCAACAATCCGATCCTTTGTTGCCTCTTTGCTGGCTTTATTGCGTTCATACAAACCTGCCAGTGCCGCTCCACCGAGCCCAGCAGCTGCGATGGGGATTCCAGTGCGTATACGACTTCGTTCGCGGGAATGTCCTCTACTCTTCGAACGGACCTTTTCCCAAAGACCGGCAGCTGCTGCTGATGCCAGTCCGGCCTGTGCAATGCGGCGATTGCGATGCTGAGGGTTCAGGGCACTCTGACTTCTGCTGCGGTCACGTTCGAGCACCGAAGTATCGATCGAGCGTCTTCTACGTCGTGATCGAGAACGTCGTGGTGGATGACCGTCGCTGACAATAACTGTTTCCTTGTTGGTGCCGCTCTTCTTGAGCGCATACCCAGCCAAAGCACCGACAGCAGCAATTGCAGCAAGCGAGCCGAGCTGACGGGTGCGTGACTTTGACCTTGACCGTGAACGTGAACGCGAGCGTGAGTGGTGCCTCCTGTGACGGCGATAAGAATGATCCCAGCTTCTACTCCGGGATCTCGAGCCTCGCTTCAGACTACGACTGACTCTGCTGAGAGCTTCGGCACCAAGAGCACCAACGGCAGCACCACCGATGACGGATCGTCCACGACCCGCTGGACTCTCACCTTTCTTCTTGCGGTGATGACGAAGGATCTCAGCCGCACCGATACCAGCGATGGCCCCTTCAGCAAGATGACGCTTATGGTGTGGCGAATGACTTCTACCGTCTTCTTCAACCGTCCGGGTGCGAGTTACGATTTCGTAGCTGTCATCAGAATACTGACTAGCAGAGTCTCTGGGTCGGACAGGTCGTCGATCCCAGCGTTCGTCCTCGCTGTAACGGTCTTCTTCACGTCTCTCGCTTTTACGTCTCCCACGTTGATGCCTCGGTTCATATTCTCGGACACGACGCTCGTAGTAGTAATCCTGGGGTTGTTCTTTGGCAACCGACTTGACCGACTCAGGTGGCGGTGTCTCTTCACGTTTGACGACAGAAAGTTCTTCCTCTTTAGTCTTTTCACGTTCGAGGAACTCGAGGTTTGGTTCGCGTTCTCTCTCGCGCTCCCGTATGATGATGGTTTGGGTGTTAGGTTCACGCCGTTCCTCGCGAATGATGATGGGCTGTGGCGACCGAGGGGATGACTCGCGAATGACGATTGGCTGAGGTTGCGAGTAATATTCCGTGTTCTTAACGTAGCGCTGAACTTCGTAAAGGCTTCCGTCCTCGGCACGGCGCACCACAGTCTCGTGATGACCTTCGGGCGAGTACTCGCGCTCACGTTCGCGTCTGATTTCAATGTCTTCGATCCGTGTGTCGTGGGATGGTGCACGAACTGTGGTACGATCGATCTCCCTGAAGTCAGATCTTGCTCGGTCGTGGAAAACTTGGTCATCATCGAAGACACGGTATGGGATGTCCCGTCTGACAGGCTCTCTCTCGCGCTCAATGATGCGCTCGCTGACTCGTGACTTCACATCTTCGTCACGGAATACGCTTCTGGGGGCAGGGTGGGTGTCTCTCTCCCGGATATGGATGTCGATATCGGTTCTTTCTCGTTCTTCTCTTCTAGGAGAAGGTGCACGTGGTGGTATCTCGCTTCGTCTGACAACAATTTTCTTCTCGTCTACTTCCTCCTCTTCCCATGGACGACGCTCGGGAACGGCGTATCTCTTGACGGTTGTGTAGCTGCGACGTGGCTCTTCCCAGTCACGACTGCGACTTCGTTCGCGGTACACAACCCGTTCACCTCTGATAGACATGGTTGCTGGGCGTCTTGTCCTGTCTGTGTGTTTCGTATCTGCTTGTGATTATGATGGTGTAATGTTGCAGCGCGGGGGTGGGGTGATTCTAGGAAGCCGGGTGTTGCCGTCTAATCCAGCCGAGCAGGAAGCGAAAATGGAAGAGTCGAGGACTGGAGGTATTGAACGTGTGCTGCGAACGTATCTAGGGTAGACGTAATACTGGTCAAGCGGTGGTAGCGACGATGGGTTGAGGAGTGGGTTGGTGGGGGTAAAAGCGTCGTCCTCAGAACGTCAAGACGATGACCTGAGCAGGGCCCGGGTAGCACGATGACTGACGACAGCGCAGACCTGATACAGTACTGCAGGAGCGAAGCCTCGACGGTGGTACAGTACATGTACCTCGAGTGGGCGCGAACTCAGCCTGTTGGGAGCGAGACGAGCGCACCAAGAAGGAGCCGAGTGTATGCGTTGCCCCTCGGCCGATAGTAAGCAGGTGAGCTAGCGACCGGTCGGTGACAAGACTCGACACACGCCTTGTCAGTCAGTCGGCGCAGGAAGAGTGGGAAGTCGTCGAAGCAGATGTGGACAGTCCGCGACTGCGACCGAGGCGGGTTGGGGGTGGACAAGGGAAGATGTATGGGGCAGGGTGGGAGTGAGGGAGGGGAAATGGCAGTAAAGAAAAGGCTCTTCCACTCTCTACCACCAAGCGTGTCTGCTCTCATGTCATGCCATGTCCTATCCCATCCTACCTTGTCCAGCTCAGCCATACATCGCTCCAACCATCCATCCTCACCAACATCAGGCGGGTGCTGCACAATGACGTGGGAAAGCACTAGTCGAGCCTGGGGCTGCAGCCGATTAGGTCCCAGCAGGTGTCGCCATCACTCTTGCATCCACCGTCCCATCCACTGCCTCGTCATGCTTCCAAGCGCAAGGTTTTGGCACATGAAGATGGCGATGACAGCAATGCTGGCAGTGCTGGGGGTGAGGATGATGATGATGATGACGATGACGGTGATGTTGATAACACAACAATCAACAATAAGTCCTAGCGGTTTACCAAATACAAGCGACGGTCTGCCGAGTACAAAGAAGGCTGCTGTATTTTCATCATGTATCATTGCTGACTCTATTAGGGAATCCGCAGCCTTCCGTAGCACACTCTCGAGCGCCTCCAAAGACCAGTATATACTATCTTTTGAGGTTGATACAGGCTTCCGCATGCACTTGCTGAGTGTAGATCTCAGACGATATCCATGCTACATGATAACTTGGGATTCTTTTCGCTCTGACCGTAGCCAGCAATGTAACCTATACAACCGTCCAAAAAGTCTGGTACGTATGTGCAACGAGCCTGTTGTGCGCGGCTGAGATTGCATCCCTGGCGGCGAGCAGAGCCATGATAGGCTGCCTGAACAAAGGCGTCGGCGTGGGTCGCAGCGAGTGAGTCTGGATTCGCAGGAATGCACCGCCCAGCAAAGGNATGGTTTTTCGGTATCGTTCTGGTTGACAAGCCTAACGAACCTGGTGAAGGCGTGTTCGTATAAGAGATGATGCGTACGGCGTTTAGAACGATCAGTATGCCCTCGACCCTTGGAGACGGCATAGTGATTATACATGTAGGTCAGTTCACGTAAAGTATGTGCAGCAAGAAGCAGGTCAGCTATCAAAAGGTTCGCAAGGCAAGCTGCAGCTAGCAATCGCCTTGAAGCCACTGGTGGAGCTCTGTGGCTGCAATACTAGTTGCGTGTGTCGTGGATCATGAGACTACGCCAAAGATTTTCTTGTGCGTAGGACCTCCATCCTTACTTGCAGAAATGCAGCTTGATTCTTGGGAAGGGCAAACACAAGTGAGACTGCGGGTCCGCATCAGCTTCAGACGGTATGTTACAACTATACATGGCAAACGCAAATTTTCTAGTCCAGAGCACCATCCTTCCTCAGCGTCTCATTGCCCCAGAATTCGCCATTGAGGGAGGTGAGAGCACCCTTTGGCTCACAGCTCGTCCGGCCAGAGAGTGGGCCAGGGGTGGGAATCTTGACACCTTGAGCGGCGTACCCTCTTCCTTGCTCGGGGATGTGTGCGCCCTCGCCTGAAGCTCCTTCCTGACCACCGACGCCTGGCAGACCCTGAGCAAGCCCACCAGCGCCAGTCTTCTCAGCAGCATCCCTCAGAGCCTTCAGCAGAGACTTTGTGGTTTCTGGGGTCAGGTCCTCGTAGTAGTCGTCGTTGATCTGGACCATTGGTGCATTGGCGCAGGCGCCAAGGCACTCGACCTCGGTGAATGTGAAGATGTTGTCGGGGGTAGTCTGGCCGTGGTGGACGCCAAGCTCCTCCTCGATGGCCTTCATGATTCCGTCGCTGCCCTTGAGCTGGCATGGAGTCTGCAGCGTGATGAAGTCAGTACTCGCACAATACGCATCGCTTGTCTCCCAATTCTGACCACTTCCATCTGACTTACAGTAGTGCAGCACTGGACGTGGAATTTGCCGACCGGGTTGCGGTTGTACATGGTGTAGAAAGTAGCCACCTCGTACACTCTCATCGGCGGCATCTCGAGTAATCTGGCGACCTCGTTCATGACACTGATGCTGGTCCAGCCGTGTTGCCTCTGACCCAGGTCCAACAATGGCATGACGGCGGCCTTCTTGTACTGGCTAGGGTACCTCGCCAACACCTCCTCGATGAGCTTCTCATTCTGCGCGTTGAATTTGAACGGGATCGAAGGGTTGTTGTAGTCGGTGTTGCGGTGCTGTGGTGCGCATCATCGTTAGTATCGTCGTGTTGTTGTCGTTTGGGGAGACCCAATGCCTGGACGTACCACATTGAGGGAGTCGCTGCGCTGGATGGCCGACACCCGCAGGTTGCGCGTCTGCTGCTGGGTGGATCTGCGGAAAGCCCTCGCGCCTGTGCTGAGCGCCCATGGCGCCAATTTGGATGCCATTGTGGAGGTGAGGATCTGGGTGTTGTCGTCTTGGGGAGCTTGTGGGACTCGTTCGTAGAGATTGAGGTGAAGTGTACCGTACCTGGAATGGTTACTTCATCTCCCGTCTGATTGGTCGACGCATTGGATGTCCGTGCTCTAGATCTTGGCATTGGTCTCGCAGCAGGTAAGATGACCGGATCAGCTATTACCACACAGTCTTCCGATTGTTTTGTTTGCTTCACGACGAGATATACTTGCTGTATTTGCGAAAACCTATCACAGAGCCGTCACAATTGGGACTCTTGCCGTTGGCGTTGTGCTGTTGAGACTACTATGCTGGTTTTGTGCCGAGCATGCGATCCATGTGCTTGACTTGCCAACCAGCAATGGGTACTTCGGCCAAAAGCTCCTTCAAAACCTAGAGAAACCACACCAACTTTGAGGTTCATGCATACCTTGACATCGTGAATTTGAGGTGAAGCGGGCCTTCAAATATAGCCTTTAATTAGATGCATTTCTGTCCCACAGATCATCGTTACAGTCGCCACCAATTCAGTGGTCTCGCTCCACTTCGAGCGTCCTCCCTATAATGACATGCCGTATTACGAAAACCTCTGCTCTGCATCCCAGGTCGTAACGCCGACGCTTCCCAGATACTTTTGCTACATGAACCGAGTCACCATCCTAAACTCCGTTTCGTCAAAAGAGAGGCTTCAAGAATTCATCTTCGGCTTGCTCTTTGCTTCCTTCTTCGCCTTCTCCTCCAGCTTTTTCTTCTTCTTCGCCTGCTCTACCTTTTCTTGATTCTTGCGCTTCAAGCTTGCCTTTTCCTCCTCTGTCTTCTCTCTGGGTTTGAAGAAGCCTTCGAGACGACTTTGCTGGGTGCTTTTGAGATTCTTCTGTAACCTCGCAGCAGCACTCCTGACACGGTCTTCACTGAAACCCTTCTCTTCGACAAGGAACTTGACCAGACCGTCAATGTCAGGGTTTTCCCATTTGAAATCGCAGTCTGCGTGGTCGGCCTTCCGGACATCTGGTTCTAGGAAGAGCATGCGAGCATCCTCGAACGGCCAATCCTCTGGAATGGTGAATTTGCCGTTCTTCTTGATACTCTCGACTGCAGCATCCAGAGTCTTGTGCTCCTTGATGAGGCTCAAGGCCACCTTGGGACCAATGCCTTTGACAGGATCCACGTAATCGCAGCCCAGTAAGATGCAAAGGTCGATGAATTGGTTGAGATCCATTTCCAAGCCTTCCAGAACCTTGTCAAGGTGGATTTCCTGGATAGGCTCCTTGCGTTGTTCTGAAAAGGTGAGGTGACGAAGTAGGACAGGGGAGTTGAAGGTCAGTGTGTCCATGTCCTCACTGGCAGCAGCGTAGACCTTTCCCGCACGCGCGAGCACTGCACATTGAGCTTCGGCTTCTGTTGGGGCGATGATAAATGGTATTCCCATCAACTTGAGGAGTCTCTGAGCTTCCTGGTTGTGCTCTCTAGTGACGCGAACAGTACGGCGCGAGAATTTCTCGACTTCCTCAGCCGTCCCCACCTCCTTGGCGTCCTCATGATGCTCCTGGGCTTCACTCTTGCGCTGGAACCGTTTGGCAAGCTCGCCACTCTTGAGTTTTGGTGGTGCTCCATCGAAGACGTATACAGGCTTGATGCCATTGTCAACGATGCGAAGAGTACGGTAGAACATCCCCATCAAGTGGGAGGTCGTCTCTCCTGTCTCATTCATGAGTTGTTGGCCATCGCTGCGGACAGCGACAAGGAAGGAATAGAGCGACATAGAGGCATCTATAGCGACTTTCCGGCCAAACTGGTTCTTGATTTCGCCTTCTTTGATAGCATCAGGGCAGTGCTCCTTTAGCACCTGATAGAGGTCTGTCGAATGTCAGCATCCATGTCGGCGCAGTCCTAAACCAGAACACTCTGCACAAACGTACTCTTGATACCCATGTTGGAGAGGGTCTAGAGTGCTGCACCCAAATTCCGGCTTCAAGGCAATGTCCACAGCGTTCGACCTCAATTGAAAAGGGTGATGTTTAGTATTTTGAAGTTCCTAGACGTAGGCAGATGGGAATCGTCGTCCGGACCCGCGAACATTCGATACCTATGCAACTACAGACTGGATGACAGCATGTGCTACAAGATATCGGTAGAAGCTACAGTACCTACCTATATTGCACATGGACTGGAGAGAACGTGACGTGACGTGACGTGCCCGCGTTTACGCGTGGTGAAGCGCTACATACGGCAAATGCCCATTAGGTAATACAGACATAATCCGGCCCACAAGGACCTCGGCATGTATAATATCAGCGCTGACTGACTTATTACGTAATCGTATTGCCCGCCATTATCGCAATCACCAGCTTCACTTTGGAGCTCCTCTACATGGACGAGACCGCACATATATGCAGGTAGCTGGTAATGCAGCAACTAGATAGTCGCGTCTTCTCAAGTGCTCCCAGATTGTACACTATAAACCTTGACAGAGAACCACCACCTGAGGCTGTAACTCGCCTGTGTAAAGTCCGGCTGTCGTATGGTATCCCGCCCTGCATAAGTCGAATTGCCGAGGGTGTTGCTGTCCACCGAAGGGATTAAAAGATCCACAGACACGCATTGATTGCGGCCGAGAACGTTCTTGTCTCGCACCTTTCCATTCCCCACGTTGATGGCACAACCACCGTCTTCATAATGCTCAAATACGCCACCCAACGAACGGTGAGGCAGGTTCTCAAACCGGCCGGTGCTGGCATTGGCCGTAGATATGCCCACGCCCCAGCTGCGTTCGACTGGAGAGATCCACTGGGCGCTGCCAACAACTTCACCGAAGAAGAACTTGCAATCGCAGAGACGGCCGAGTCTTACTGTCAGGAGCGGATGCAGCCTCGAGTGCTTGGTGAGCAAGGTGTCTCTCTCTGTCATCGAATTAACCTAAGCTGATGGATATACATTCTAGAGGCATACAGGAATGAGGATTACGACAAGAAGATCCTGGAGGAGATGGGTGAGCTTGGCCTGCTTGGGGCGACGATCAAGGGCTACGACTGCGCAGGCGTGTCGTCTGTCGCCTCTGGCCTGATTACCAGGGCTGTGGAGCGGGTGGATTCAGGGTACCGATCTGGGATGTCTGTGCAGTCTTCCCTGGTGATGGGAGGCATTGAGGAGTTTGGTACCGAGGAGCAAAAGGAGCGCTTGCTGCCAGGTATGGCTCGAGGAAAGATTCTCGGCTGTTTTGGCCTCACAGAGCCCAACCATGGCAGCGACCCAGGCAGCATGGAGAGTGTTGCCAAGCCTCACCCAACTAAGGAGGGTTACTACAGCCTGAGCGGGTCCAAGACGTGGATCACCAACTCACCCATTGCGGATGTTCTCCTGGTATGGGCTAAGCTACAGGAGACCGGCAAAATCAGAGGCTTCCTGATCGAGAGGGAGAATTGCCCTCCAGGCACCCTCGAGACACCGAAGTTGGCGGATAAGAATGGTCTAAGGGCGTCGATCACGGGAATGATTCACATGGACGAGGTCCCGGTCCCTAAGGAAAACATGTTCCCCGACATCGAAGGCTTGAGAGGGCCGTTTAGCTGCCTGAACAGTGCAAGATACGGAATCGCTTGGGGGACCATCGGTGCATTGGAGGATTGCATTGCCAGGGCACGTGAGTATGCTCTGGAGAGGAAACAGTTCAAGGGCAACCCATTGGCCAAGTATCAGCTCGTCCAGAAGAAGCTGGCGGATGCGGTCACAGATGCCTCTTTCGGTATCCAAGCAGCATATCAGGTTGGAAGGCTGAAGGACGAAGGCAAAGCGGCACCGGAAATGATATCTATGATCAAGCGACAGAATTGCGATCGTGCTTTGGTCAACGCTCGACAGTAAGTTCGAAGAAGTGGCGTGTTGCCCTGATTTCTGTAGTACTAACGAACGTGAACTAGCTTGCAGGAGATCTTTGGCGGCAACGCTGTCAGCGATGAATATCATATTGGTCGACATGTGGCTAATCTATTCGTGACGCAAACATACGAGGGACAGAGTGATATCCACGGTAAGACACCTTATTGTCTTGTCACTTTATTTCTATACTGACACTGTCTTCACAGCACTCATCCTTGGACGGGCAATAACTGGCATCCAAGCATTTGTATAGGCTTGATAGCAGAGCATAGCAGAGCACAACATCGCGTCAGCTGAGCTCTAGCGAGAACAAGCCAACCTTGCCTTCAAGCGTATAAGACTTTTGCATTGCTCACTTGTACCATTCTTGAAGGATCTACGCCTGGCCAGCGTACTCCCTCTTCCAGATATCATCGAAAATAGCCTTATCCACAGCAAACTCTCTCACGTATTCCCACTCCATCTCATGCATCCTCTTCCCGATGAGCACAAGGCTGTGAAGGGGCTTGCCCAGATCGGCACTGGCCAGCTGTTGCAGGGTTCCAGCCACGATCTGCTGATCATCGCTGCCGAGTCTGGCGACGCCGACAGCGAGGGCGTCGGGTCCGCAGATGGCATCGCCCTTCTCGGCCTCGATCTCGATCATCTGTTCGGCGCACTGGGCGACGGTCATGAACCTGGGCTTCTCGTAGATGATCCTACCCCTGGCGAGCGCGGCGAGGTCGGGCTCCTTGACCTTGATGTCGAGCAGGACGAGCGTGTGCAGGCCGAGGCGGGCGTTCTCCGCCACGCGGTCGTACCAGCTGCTGGGCTTCCACGAGTCCGTGAAGAAGACCATCGATACCGTCTGGCCGTAGTTGTACAGGCTGAGGCCTGTCGCGCCCACCGCCGTGAGGATGGATGCGTTGGGTAGCGTGCGCGTTGGGATCGGCGGCTCGTGCTGCCGGCACCGCAGCGCCAGGTCCGTGTGAGTCGTCGCGCTGAACGGGTCGCCTACCACTAGGAACGCGACGTCCCTGCCGTCCTCGTGTGCCCCCTCCACGATGCTGTCCGACGAGGACTCCACCATCTCGCGGTCCGCCACGATGATCGGCCGGCCATAGTATGTCTCCTACTGTTCGGGTTGCTCGCGTCAGTGACTGGCGATGTAGCCTCGAAGAAAAGGTTCGCTTTGAACCCTAGGATGAGGCGACCATGCTGGATGCTTCCACGTCACACGATTAACCCACCAGTGCTTGCTGGTCCACGAGTAGGACGGCTGTGTAGGCCTCCAAGTAGACCCTCTCAGCGTTGCGAACAATCTCTAGCCCTTTGGCAGAGATGTCCTTCTCGTCGGCCAAGCCGAGACCGATGATGTAGAACATGACGAATATTGAAAGGTACGACCAGAAACAACAACGAATATCAGAGCCTGGTATACTGCAAAGCAACGGCCCTCATTTTAACGACTGGATATGTTATCAAAATTTCCCCTCCAACAACCCCACCACCGCCACAGCCGGGGGCGTTGTTTTGGCCTGTGATTATTCAAGGCGATGCGTTTGCCTTGCGCCGGGAATAGCCGAGGCGAGTTGCAGACAGCTGCCCACTTGTTAGTGGCTGTTGGAAGCATGACGTGCATCCATCTCCACCACCTCTTGCCTCCAGTCGCAAATCCAATACGAGAGTTTGGATAGGAACAACCAAGTCGCGCACGCTGCGAGCTACAGTGACGCCGTCGCCGTTTGGCGGTGCGATATACACGCCGCGAAATTGAGCACTTTGCTCACTCGACATACTCCCCCATTCACACGAAGCAAGGAAACAGCTGTGAACAGTCCCACCCCATCAAGGGCGTCATAAAGGGGCGCCAAACCATCATAAACAAAAGTTAACATAGATTGTTAAAGCTCAAGATGGGGGACAACAAAGCCAAATACAGGACGGAGATCCAACAGATGATGTTTGTGTCGGGCGAAACGGCAGACCCGGCTGCGGAGACGACAAGCATGATCGAAGGCATCGTACAACAACAAGTGATGGAGATGCTGACGCGAGCAACGGCGCTGGCTGCACGACGAGGGGTGCGGACGATCAGCACGGACGACCTGATCTTTCTGATCCGGCACGACAAGGCGAAGGTGTCGCGGCTGCGGACGTTCTTGTCGTGGAAAGACGTGCGTAAGTCGGCGAAGGACTCGGACGATAAGGGCGGGGCGGCGGGCGGGGATGCGGCTCAACAGCTGGAGGAGTTCGATCTGGGCGGCGACGCGACGCTGGGGCCGGCAGGGCCGAGCGTGGGTACGCGCAACAGCAAGGGCGGCAACAAGAAGGCCAAGATCGGCCTGCCGTGGGACGTGGCCAGCTTCTACAGCGAGCAGGTACCGGAGCGTGAGGAAGAGGAGGACGAAGAGGAGGAGGAGATGAACGCGGCGACGCTGGCGCGCCTCAAGCAGGCCGACGAGCGCACCAAGGGCATGAACGCGGAGGAGTACCTGCACTTCTCCGAGTGCCGCCAGGCGTCGTTCACTTTCCGCAAAGGCAAGCGCTTCCGCGAGTGGGCGGGCTTCGGCGTGGTGACGGACTCGAAGCCCAACGACGACATCGTCGACATCCTCGGCTTCCTCACCTACGAGATCGTCACCCTGCTGACCGAGGAAGCCCTCAAGGTCAAGCAGGCCGAGGACCTGCTCAAGCGTGAGAACGGCGGCGACGAGGAGAAGAAGAACAAGGACAAGGGCCGCAAGCGCAGGCGCGAGCCCGGCCTCTTCGACCCTCCAGAAGAGGCCCGCTCTCCCGTCGGCCCCAAGCATATCCAGGAGGCCTTCCGCCGCCTGCAAAAGCCCGACATCAAGGCCAAGTACATGGCACACGTGCCCAAGGGCAACTGGCAACGTCCGTTGAAACTGATATGATATGACTCAACCTCACCTTGGCCTATGGGGCTGTTGGTGCGCTTTTGGCTATTTTTTCACCATTGCGTTTCTTGGCGGCGCTTGCGAAGACTTGTTATCTTTATCTCTTGAAATATTCACTTGAGCGTTGGCGTTGGGGATTGGATGGATCACAAAGATCTTTTATTATTTTCGATCTGGACGGCGGCATGAAAGGACAATTGGCATCAACTTAGGATATGGGTAGAGGAGATGGAATCGGATCACTCGTGTCACTTACAAAGGGTTCCAGAAATATCAGAACGGATTATTCATTGATACAATGCCAATGTCACTGTTGTTGAATGTACGACACGTAATGAGGGTTTCGGTACGATTCTGTCCATAATACACTGCCGTTCCAATACTCTAGACTATTGCTGAGAGAGATTCACCCTCGCTCTTCATCCTTTCCATTTCCCAACCGATGTATTCAAAGGAGATCGATCAAAGGATGTGATTTCGATTCCTGTGTGTTTATGCGCCAGACCCTTCGGAGGGCGATTTCTTATCAGTCTTCATGAATGCTTCTTGCCGCTAGAACGCTCAACGCTAAGAAGGAGAAAAGAAAGAAAGGTGTAAGTAGATACAAAGGAAAAGAAAAATCAACTCTCTGTCGCCTGCTCCTCCTTCAGTTCGACAACAGGGGGTTCTGTTCGAGCGAAACGGTCATTGTCCTGGTCTACAATATCACTCCAGTCGATCCATTGCCAGTGCTCGCGGGTGTCGATCTTTTCGAGTCGCATATTGCCGGCCGCGTCAACACCATCTTCAGGGTGGACTAAGATGCTTGCAGAGACCGCTGCACTTTGAGGTCTGCCGCTGATAGGCAGTTGGTACTTCAACACACCTCGAAGGATGAGCTCGAATGGATGCTCCAAGGTTTTCTCCCACCGCTCGCTACCTTTTGTTTCTGTCTTGTTGCCTGGCTTGGTGAGTCGAAGTTCGCCGAGAGATGAGTGTGTATGGTGTTTGATAGGCGACCCTTCAAAGACCAACGCCTGATCAAAGTGAAAGATCCGACCGAGCAGCATCGTCTGACCATCGTCACCTTCGAGGTCCTGGTCATCGTCTGGCATCGGGTCGGTACCCTCATCGACGTCACCAGGGGAATGCCAGTGACCGGTCAAATCCTGCCATCCATTCGGGTCTATACGATCAAGGTGCGAAACTCGGCGATTCCCACGTGTTGGATGGGATCTTCTCACA
The DNA here is from genome assembly GCA_001660795.1 of Leptoxyphium fumago. Classification (NCBI taxonomy): domain Eukaryota; kingdom Fungi; phylum Ascomycota; class Dothideomycetes; order Capnodiales; family Capnodiaceae; genus Leptoxyphium; species Leptoxyphium fumago. Next base: position 86,161 of record LSHF01000039.1, on the reverse strand, counting down.
TCAGCCGTACTGTCGATTGAGAGGTCCGACATAGGGTGATTGCCGTCTGCAGCATGCTTGCTCTTGGCGAAGATGTTCACATCCATGTCTGTGATGGTGATTGCCAACGGGTTGGGGTTGATAGACCCGACAAGTATGTCGAGCATGAGCTCCTGCTCACTAGCCAGGACGTTCTCGATCTTGCGGATGCGCACATCATACATAGGTCTGTTACTGGTGACAAGGAAGGCAATGGTGCTGAGGATGACAAGAAAGAAGACAAACCCTCCAAGAAAGCAACCACCCCATTTGCCACCGCAACGGCCACGCCTCCTGACACCATAATAAGAATGGATCTCATCTTCGTCCTCGGGAGGTCGGAACCGTCTTGAATGATAACGCCCACCACGGGCTGTCCGTACTGACCCGATGAGGGGGGTTCGCTCGTCATCTGCACCGTGACCGTCAAAATCAAACGAGGGTTCCATTTTCTTCGCCAAGAGCCCACCTTGACGCTGTTGCGACATATGGCCACTCTGTGGACTTCTCGGGCTGTTTGGACGAGATGAGCGCGGATCTGCCGTTTCGGACCTAACTCTGGAGGCTTGGGTGAATGGGGAATCGGGGCCGTTGAGGTCGTGACCGCTACGGCCATGTTTGCCGAAGTGACGAGGGAAGTGAGATCGAACTGTTCCTGTCTCGTTCATTGGGCTGTCACTATCACCGTAGACACTTCTCGAAAACTTCATGCTGCGTTTGCCCGCAACTCGACGTTCGTCAATGTCGCCACCGAAGGTCCTGTATGCAGTACGTGGAGGATCTGCGACGCTGTGGGAGGAGGTGACGCTTGGGGTTCGGGAATGATGTCTCTGTCGACGTTGTGGTTCTGGAGGGTTGGATTCATAGACGAAAGTCTCGTCCGAATCGGAGGAGTTGGCTTCGTCGACTGCACTGGCCACTCGCGCTTCGAAGATATCGGCTTTGGAGGAAGCTTTTCGCGGATGTCTGTCAGATTGAGGACGAGTATAATCAAAACGCTTTGGACGCAAAGTTGAATAGAAACGCTGCGCATGTCGAGACAGAGAAAAGGAACGATCCTGCTTTCCCGACTCATGTAACGAGCCGGCCTCGGCATCGTCCGAGACCGAGGCAGTTGACGATGTAATGCCATCGATACTCTCATAGGAAGGACGCTGAAGCAATAAAGGGGATCGATTAGTGTGAAGCGTACCTGTACCTTGATTCAGACTTCTCGACTTGTTAGTTGCCTTCTTTCGATCCTTCTTAGGTCGGATGGTTTCGTTGCTCGGCTTCAGGCGAATACTACCGCCGTTCTCTCCTCTTGTACCCGATCGTTCACCGGCGTTGAAGCCGGATTGTGGGATAGACAGTACTGTCTCGGTCTCTACAGTCATGTTCCGCACGCCTTCAGACTTTCGCGATTTGGAAGGCACCAATGGTGGGTAGCCAGACCTGGAGGACAAGGTCGCATTTGAGCCGTGCCTTGGCCGCCTCTCGTTCCTGTTGCCACCACTTTCGCTTCCACTCTCTATCGTTTTCGACCTGTCTTCGTTGGCACCATCGGTGACGATGGAAGCAGTATCGTCATCAGATAATCGAGTCAGAGGGCGGAGGTCAGCGGAAGCCTTTGTGACGGCAGGAGTCTCTGGGATTGAATCACTACTCGTTTCTTGCACGGTCTCGAGCGTAGATCGGCTGCTGGGACCACGAATGGGAGTCTTGGCCTGGAGGGCAGCCTGGCGTGGATGTGTGGATACTGGCTGCTGCGGTGGCAGGTCAGGCGGCTTGGAGCGTGAGTCGGCGGTGATGGGGTCCTGTTTTGGTAGAGTCGACTGAGTTGGAGATGATGTGGTGTCGACCAGATGGCTCGAGACTGCCTGGTCAGGTTTCTTCTGTGTGACGGCGAGGGCAGGTCGTTGTGGAGCTGATGTTACGGAAGGCGGTGGTGATCTCAGTCTTGGAGAGGTCGGCCATACAGGCGTGGTATCTCCCGACACAGACCCGCCTCTGCTCCTACGCGATTTCAAGATGCTTTCTGTGCTGGTGCTGTGTTTCATGGAAGTAATGTTGGTCGCAGATAGAGCGCGTTGTATAGCGGCGGCGGAAGGTTGGGTGGAGATGTTTGCGGACAATGGATTCTGCTTTGAGGAATCCTTGCGTTGTGGTGACGGGTTTCGAGACGAGTTGGGGCTGTTAGTGGCAGATCTCGAAGCGATGAGTGGGATTTGGCTGCTCGACAAGGCTTTCTTGGGGAGCGGAGCAGGCTGCAGTTGAGGGGTATGCTGTTGCGATGAGGATGCAGATGAGGGAGTATTGAGGCCTGTCCCATTCGGCTGCCCTTCATCTTCATCTCCCTTCGAATACGTAGACAGTGCACCATCCATCCCTCCGACAGCTGCGAAAGGCGCTGTCGGTTGGTGGTGTGTGGATTCACCGTCACCCATGACCAAGGTCGTCCATCAGTTTGCGGAAGCAGCAATTGCAGTGGAAATCGAGCTCGTGGTCGTTGTTGCAGCAATTACCAATGGGATACGGATGCTGGTGCCAAGTGGGCAAAGTGGTGTGCGGTTGGAACGATGGGCAAGCTGCAGCAGGGTTCGATGACGGCGTAGACGAATGCAAGGACTCTAGCTTCGGTTCGCAAGGTGGATGCGGTGGTCGTTGTGGTTGTTGCGGTAGTGGTAGTGGTTGAAGTAGTAGTAGTTGTTGTGGGAAAGGAGGAAAGGGATAGAGATGGAGAGATAGAGAGGTAGAGAGGGAGGGTAGAATAATGACGGAGGATGAACGCACAGGCACAGGCACAGGCGAGTCAAGTCGAGGCAAGGCGAACGACGCATCTGTGTACATGGGCGGATGTGATACGTAGAGAGATCCTGACTGACTGATGGACGGATAGACAGACAGACAAGACAGACGGTGAGGTTTACAGTGCGTCTACAGATTGATTTTCGCCATTCTCGACCTGTTCACCAATCCATCTCCAACATCCGAGCATGTCGCGTTATAGACATGCACGACGACGATGGCGGGTACAACCATCCCCAGCTTTTCCTCCCATCTTTCCACCTTTTATTTGCTTTTTCGTCCTATTTATTTACGAACACTACATCATCATGGTGCTAAAATTCCCGCCTTGTCTTAGCACGAGACACGGCATGAGGATGACCTGCATGCACTGGCAGGTGAAGAAGAGTCCCTCAGTATTTCCGCGCCGTATTGCGGTTGGGGCAGAAATGTCCTAGGAACCTTGGGCTTGAGCAATACAGTAGAGCCTTGTAACCCGTGCAGCAACGGTACGACACGGCACATACACCGAGTTGGTAGCCGAAACACCACAGAAGTAGCCGACGCCTCCACGGATGGGGATCTGAGCAGGTACTGACGGAGTACCGCGTTGCATCGCAAAGACTTTTAGCAGACGAGATCTCTCGAATTTGATTGTGCGGAGACGGTGGACGTGAAGGATGGGAAAGCCACGAGATGACACGCCATCGGCAAGACTAGTGCTCACTCTGCTTGCCTCCCCAAAACTGACGGATATGGTAGAGGGATTTGGCATGGCACAGCAGCCCAAAGACACGAGGCACTGCGATGAGCTACATATGATGGGATGACCGCCAGCAGGGGATTGAGAGGTGAGGCAGAACAAAAACAGTACATTCCACCTGCAGGGTTGATGCGTTTATACATAGGGACAGGCCAGCATCCGACCCGAAACACCCACCCAAATCCCTACCTACCTTACCAGTTTTACCTACTCAGGAAAACAGATACAGGCCGCGGCCTCCGAGACCGGCTACGTGCATGCACACGAGTGGCTGGTCGGCTGCAGCTGTGTACGTATAGACAGTAGATGTAGATGCAGACATTTCCGTACACGTACACCAGTACACGCAGACGAGACATGTATGGATGCAATTGGCCCCAGTTCGGGAATATTCGTGGACTGCCGGTAACCTACGCACTCTGCCCACTGAGACAGAAACATGGCTGTTCGGAAGCGTGAATAGGTAGACGATAATCGCAATGACCATCGTAATGCAGAAGATGGAATGTCCTATGGCCCAGAATGGAATACCTTTTTGTCTGCGATACCTACATACCTAAAATAACCATCGACGTCATAAAATACGCACCCGCGTGAATTTCATGGACGGTTACAACCGGCCCGGTACGGTATGGCCAGGCGAGTACAGTACCGAGTCCTTGGGGACCTGATGGGGGCCGGCCGTGGATCATGCAGCCATGTGTTCTCGGCCTAAGATTAGCACGCTCATGCAATGCAATCAGGCACAGATGATGGTGGATAGATAGCGTGGATAGGATCACGTAGCTAAGGCTGCGGGCCATACAGCCAAGGTGGAGGGAGCTACAAGCCATCTGGGAGGCTGCAATTAGGGGAACAGAAGGTGGAAATGATAGAACCGTCATTCTGGTTGACTGGCCGATCGATTGATTGACTAGTCAGGCTGCTCATCATATCCAGAAAAAAAGACACACAAAAACTCCCGCCAAACCATTCCATCCACGCTCCAAAAACCCATCCGAGCCTAATCCAATGCTAGTCGTAAAGTTGTCGTCACAAGGCCATATCAGGCCCATTCGAATATCAAAAAAAGACAGAGGGGCTGGTACCCTCCCCTTTCAGGCAATAGAGTATAAAACACAAAGCCAGACAAGTGATTGCCACTTGCGGCGGTGAAGAGTGGTGTTGTGAAAGCAGCTTCGTAGAACTACAAGCCACAAGGTGTGGCATTTCTTTTTGAAGGGGAAAAAGGTGTAAATGGGGGGAAGAGTGTTTGAAAGGCAAGAAGTGGAGGTTTTWAGATGTCCGACATCTCCACGTCTTCGTCATGGTCGAGAACTTGATCCGCGGGTCCCCAGTTACCCTCGAAGATCGTTGCACCGGCACGCCGACGTCGTTCGACCCATTGCACGCCACCGCACGCTAGGATCTGATCGACGGTTGGCCGTTCGATAGGATCCGGTCGGAGCATCCACTGCACGATCGACTCCAGCGCTTCTGAGTCGGTCGGGTCGACCATGAAGTTCGGTGGCTTGACCAGATCATGATGACGGTCTCGCTTCGAGATTGGGGTCTTGAGGAAGCTCAAATCATCATCGTCTGCCACGTCCATGTTGAGCATGCCAGAGGGCGACTCGGCACCCGATAGGAGAGGCTCGTCGTGGATGAGACTGTTGTCCGAGCTGAAGGTGAGACTTGGTAGATCGCTGAGGTCTCCAGCACGTAATCTCTGCCAGGACATGCCGTTATCTGGGAGAACGATATTCCCTGCAATCTCCAGCATGATCATACCGAGAGCGAAGACGTCGGCTGGCTTGTCGAATTGACCGCATAGGACTTCTGGTCCGATGTATTCGCGATCTCCTTCACCATCGAGACCAGGCGGAGCCGGCCAGGTGCTGGCCATGCCGAAGTCTCCAATCTTCAGCACACCTTCCCAGTCGATGAAGATGTTTGCTGGCTTGAGATCCAGATGGATGTAGTCCGCGTCGTGGATGGACTTGACGCCTTGCGCGAGCTCTAGCAGAATCTTCCAGATCCTGAAATCGTCGAGTCGACCTTTGTTGCCGGTCTGAGCGAGGAAGTCCTTGAGATTACCATCTTCACAATACTCTGTCTGAATATAAAGGTGGTTCTTAGCCTCCCAAAAGTCAAAGAACTCAACGATATGCTCTTGACCGCGAAGAGCCTTCAGGATGTGAGCCTCGCGCATCTTACGCTGGCGATCTTTGTTGCCAATATACGGCTTCCTGGTTTTCTTGACTGCCCATACATGACCGGCTGGACTTGACTTGGAGAATGAGGCAGTCGTCGATTCGTCACCAATCGGGTTCTCCACCTTGTATACCTGGGAAAACTCGCCAATACCGACAGACACCATGTAGCCAAATCGTGATGTCATAGCAGTGTCAACATCATTCGCAAAGTATCCTGATGAAGCGTAGCTCTGACCCTTGCTCTGGCCGAAGGCTGAATCTCGAGGTCCAGTTGGTGTAGCAGGTGGGAAACTGCTGCTGTTGACCAGCATGGATGCCCCATGCTTTGCGGATATTGATAATCCACTGGGGTCTGGAGGTGTCAGAGATTCCTGCGGACTATGGGGTGACTGTTTCGTATCGTCTATGTTGCCAGTTACATCATCTGTAAATCTATTTGTTAGCAAAAAACACATACGTCTTGGAAGCAATCGATCAAATGCCGAGCAGTCAATAATATACGAACCTCGCTGCGTCCTGTCAGAAGACCCGTCCCCTTTGTTTACGGGCGAGAACATTTCTGGGTCGAGAGAAGTCCTTCTTCCAAATATACTACTTCGTAGACTATTGCTCTTGCCTTTCGACTGTGGCCTTTTCGTACCTGAGATGGAGGTTGACTTGGTGGGAGTGGGTGGTAGATCATCGTTGCTGGACTGGTGGTGAAGATTCTGTGTGGGTGAAATGTTCAGATCATCACCATTGATACTGGCGAAAGAGCTTCTGCGAGTGAGCTGAGGTCCTTTGATATGAGATCCGAATATATTCGCTCCCTTGCCGAAAGCCCCCGAGATCTGCGACACTCTGGCATTGAAAGGCGTACTAGGACTTCCAAATTCAGGTTTCGACTGCCTGGATTTGCCGAAGCCACTCCCAGCCGCTGGAGTTCCAGTGATCAGTGGATGTGCTTTCTTTGAAGGCGTGTCCGGCATGTTGAAACTGCTACCAAAGTCATTGGTTTCCTCAGCATTCCGATTGCGTTTGGATATCAGTCCAGTAGACATGAACGCTTGTGGGGCCGGCTTGGCCATCTTATAGCCAAATGGCGTCGCGAAGGATTCCTGAGAAGAAGTGTCCACAGCATTTGATTTTGGTCTAGTGGAACCGATTGGTAACGATTTCGAAAATGAAGGAAGGTTCTTGGGCAACTCAGGTTTGAGAAATAAGACACTTTCGGTTCTTTGCCCTTCATTCTGTTTGCCACCCTCCGAGCTTGATGTGGAAGATGATGCCGTCAGAGTGTTTGAAAGTGGATGTGGCTTTGGGGCTGATTGTGATTGTCTCTGTACCGGAGGGAAGAAGTGAACTGGAGGATCATTGACATTCGACTTGGTGAAGAGAGAGTCGAAGTCGGTAGTGCGAGATGGCATTGCACTGTCCAGTGATGTTCTTGGCTTCGACCGAGTCTGGAAGGGACTCGATGGTAGCTTGTCCTCACTGTTGTCAAAGAGAGCCTTCGACCGTGATGGTCCGATACGATGTTGCATTGTGGACTTTCGCAACTTAGGCAGTCTCCTGCAAGGCGAGCGAGTCGAAGGGACAGGCCATGTTGATGAGTTGAATGAAGTCATGTTATCCCTGAAGTCACCATTCTCTTCGGCAGTCTGCATGTGTGAATCCGAGCCCAGATCCTTCTCCCAATCGAAAAGGCTGAGGTCTGTGCCCAAGGATGAGCTTCCATGTACGCTCCTCCGTTTGGCCCTGGGAGAGCCAAAGCTAGCAGCATCTAGGTTCATAACGCCATCACTTCTCTTCAGGGGACTAGATTTGGCCTGCAGATTGTCCTGCAATGGTGCGTGTAGAAGCCTATCGGTGTAAGACTTCTTCGAATCCGCCTTGGGTTGTTCCGAGACCTTCGCGTCAATTGAAGCTCTGGGTGTGGTCTCGCCGATATTCAGATTCTCCTGGTCTTCTTCGGCAGTGGGTGTGGAGGAAGGCATGTTTGCTGTGGTGGCATTAAGGTTTGTCTGATTTGGAATATCGGTCAAAGCTCTCCTGAGTGGACTTCTCGGAGAGGTCTTGCGTACAGAGCTGCGAGTCGCAGCTGTCCGCTTAATTGAGTATCTAGGACGTGGGGAAGTGTCGACGGCGCNGTCGATGGTGATATGGCGTGAGAGAGAGGTAGGTCTGTTAGCGATTGGGGGAGATTGGCCTGAATATGTGGTATAGAGGGAGAACTTGGACGCCTTGGACGGTGAACGTGACAAGGTCCTTCTCAGCTGACGAATACCAGGGAATGTCTCGACCACTGGCGCAGGAGTACGCGGTGAAGAGAGCAGATGAGGCATCCGGCCGGCAGAGCTGCGCGGTGAGTATTCAAGCTCCATCTCTACAAGCGCATCTGCAGCGGCGACGCGGCACCAGAGTGGGGGGTGTGAATGAGCGGAAGACGGATTGCCGGATGTTGGCTGGCAAGGTAGGAGGATGGTTTGGCGGAGGTAACGATGGTTTTGTGGTATGGTGTGCAAGGAGTTGGCGTGGCGTGTCAGACGACCGAGACAACCGGATGACTCGAGACGAGGGGAGTGGAAGCGAAGCCTGCCTCGACACTGGGGCCTCGATGGCAGTGACAGACGCAGAGGTAATCGTGATCGTAGTGGGCAGGGCAGTGGCGGCAGTAGTCGCAGTCACAGTCACAATCCAGCCCAGGCCGGACACGTGTGTGTGTGGAGGGAGTGTTGATTGATCGATTATGGAGTAGCCCACGGACGGGAGAGAGGGCTGTTTATCCAGCGTGCGTGCGCTGGAACAATGCGATAATAATGGATTGCGGGATCGGAAGAGCGACGAGGAGCGAGACAGGGTGCGACAGGCGGAATGCGAAGATCAAAACACGCGTCATAAGCCGCGAGTGTCGTTTGCCGGGTCGAGGGGGAAGGCTCTGGTTGGCGGGCTGGAATGTAGCAGAGACGTGAGGAGGTCGCGAGAAGTCCCAGGATGGCGCAGCGCAGTCGCAAGGAGTGGATGTGGATGTGGATGTGGTCGTGATCGTGGTGGTCGTTGCTGTCGTCGTCGTTGTGGAGGTGGTCGTCGTGTTGTTGGCCGTGATCGAGGTCGCGTTTCGTGGGAGGGGGACAGTGATGCAGCAAGCACCAATCCAAGTCAGACCGGACCGAAGCAAACGGCAGTCAATCAGTCAATCAGTCGATGAGCCTGTCGGACGTCTAGACACGAAGACGTCTGCAGAGGGCCAGACGCAGAGACACAGGCTGAGACTGAGGAGGAGAGAGGGAGGAGGGGCGATGGAATGTTGGCAGTGTCGTGTCGTAGAGGAATGAGGGACGAACGGAGGAGGGAGGGAGGGAGGGAGGAAGGGAAGACGGGAGGAACGCGACGAGGCGAGGCGGAGCGACACAGAGACGGCGAGAGACGGCGACGCTATTGCCAGTTCGAGCGGTGATTCAAGGGCCTGAGCCAGATGGAGGAGATGGCTGGAGACACGAGCTGGACGTTGTCGTTGTCGTTTGTTTGTTCGGTCGGTCGTTCACTGGATGCGTCGTGTCGTGGTCTGGGCGACTTTCAGGGCGTGAGCGAGCGCGAAAGTGTAACGGTAAGCGTGACTTGGATCACTCCCCGATCTGCTATAAGCCGTCTTGTCTTTCGCTATAGACTACACTACATCCAGTACAGCACAAACAGTATACTGTGCAGTACAGTAGGGTTGGCATTCGGAATATCCACTGCATCAACACCACTCCGCGCTAACGAACGTCCTCCATGCTACTGTATGCCACTGCCTGGCCCATACTCCACTCCCGTCCACTCCAGGGGCGCAAACGGACAAATAGCGCTGCTTGCAGATGGAGGAAAAAAGGGTCATTCTTCCTTTTGATTCCTTCTAAGCAGACTACCCACAGCTGGCAGACATTAATATAAATCACCTCGATCGAGTTAGGACCGCCGTCGAAATCGTCCCAGTCACTGACCCAAGCCTCGCTTCGACCATTTCCGTACAGTATACACTCTCACGCCCTGGGATTCGAAAACGGGCTCGGGTTCGAATCGAAAAAACCCAAAATCGTGCATGGCCCGATGTTCCGGTCAGGCACGCTAGATAGAACCGTTGTCATTTCCCTCCAAATGCACCATTGAGGAGTTGAGACCTGACTTGCGCCCTCTGCACCGCCGTTCTGTGCTATACTGTACCGGGATACTGTAGGTACAGCACTTGCTGCACAGACTGTTCCAATCCCAATTTATCCCCCNATCATTTCATCATTTCGACCCCTTTGCGATCAATCACAGTCAACCCTCGTTTTCCCAGATTCGCTGGTCCCTTTTCTTTTTCTCGCTTTTCGTTTTGTTTTCATCATCGGCGCATCTGTCGTGCCATGCTGCAACGTAGGATGTCATGCTTACCGTCGTTGTCGTCGTTACTGTTCTTGTGGGGTGCGTAAGGACCGTTGTTTACTGCCCTGTGCAGTACGTAAGCCAGAGATCAGACGGAACCGCACCCCAGGCGACGAACAGGATGATCTGATGGACATGGTCGCCAACGGATCAGCCGGACTGAGCGGATAGCATGCCGACCTACGTTTCACCCATCCATCTCCTCCAACTCGCTGTAGGCAGTCGACAAACCGAACAGCCTTCCAGTTGGGTTGAGCGGCTACGGAAGGGTCTAGGTCGCACCTGTTTACGTTTTCGTGATTGCGTCGGGCACTGATCAATGGCTCCATCCGCCAGCCCAGCTCCGACCAGACGGTTGACGCTGATAACCGCTTGCGAGAGTATGCAGCTGTATGTATGTATGGTAGTGCTCTGTCGACTGTGCGGATGCCCAAGTCGATGGTCCAGAGGAATGTGTCTGCCTATGNCTATGCGCATCTGTATGCGTGCGCGGATGCACATGCGCCGCTTTCCAAGCAGTGCAGCGCGTCAGGAACCACTCGGCCACGTATCTGGCTGGCAATGGCTGGCCGTCAGCTCGCCGTCTCCACCATTGGATTGTATCACAGTCAATCGCTCTTGGCCTCCTGATCACTACCCAAACGCCTTCGAGACAGGCTTGTCCTCATACGGGCCGAGAGTGTGAGATGGTGGCGCAAGGCATCGACATTCAAAATCGGCATCATCATCAAGCCACGATCATCATCCTCGTCATCATCACAATCAAACAACCAGAAATGGATGCCGAGATCAAACATTCCTTTCCCCTCTCCTGCTCTCCACCCTCCCCCTCTCCTGCATCGTGCCAGCTGTGGTTCTACAGTATGTGCCACCCCTGGCCGAGAGAGCTTCTCTCCTGTCACACACAGTAGTGTTTCGCTCCAGTAAGAGGCTACGGTAGGTCTGGATTTTGGGGTTATACCAACAATTGCCTCCCCACCTACCAGGGATAGACGCCCACAGGACAGTACTGTAAATACGGCGCCGCAGCTTCGTGGGTAGAAGAGGACGGCACGCACTGCACGTACGTTGGTTGGTTTGCTGGTGGACCCTAACCAAGTATAAACACGGGAAAGCCCACCAGAGCTAGAACCACAGCACAATCTGTAGATCCGCTTCGACTTTCCCGCCCGTCATGCACGCTGGTTTTTGAAACCGCTAGTAGACGTCTGGTGGGACAAGAGTGCCGTCTTTGATACAGGGCAGCGTCAATCGCTTGGGCGTTGCTCGACGAGGACGCAGTGTTCAATCATGCTGCCTACGCGCCCGAAACGAACGCTGTTTCTTCTTGCGCTATGCCGCTTCGTTTCCGTCGTGACGGTGCTTCTATCCGCGTGCTGTTGGTATGGTTGTACTTGTGCCTTGACGAACCGTCTTCTCGAATCCGATGCGTGACGAGAGAGGCGAAGATATACCTACCCAGGTGGGTGTGTTGATGCTTTTAGTACAGACACTGAATTGGCGGTCAATCCAAGTTCACCGTGGAAGCTTCAGACGCTGTGCGTATACTCCTGCGTTTTCATGTCGAATGCTTCTATCCCTGTGAAATCAGATCGGAGAACCTTAGACATCATAGAATGGTAAGGCTGTAGTACTCGTGATCAGGGTCGACAAATCAACGTCAAGGCGAGTCGGACAGTACCATGTCACGTGATGCTCACTTCCTACTGACCTCCGAAGCCATGTTGGTTGTGGCTACCTCTCCAACAAGCCGAGATGCTTCACTGCCATGGGAACCCAAGGGCGAGGAGTCACTACATACATTGGAAACCTTGTTGAGACAAAACGCCTTTATTGAAAACCTAAGCAGCTTCATATTAGATAGGCCCAGCTTGCTATTCTGCATCTCGGCCTCACTATCCTCACCTGACATGTCCATCGAATCATGAGAGAGAGCTTGCACGATGAGCAACGGCCCCACAAGGGCGGAGACCTTCCACTACAGGCGATCTTCCAGGGCTACCCGTATTGTACGTTCGATATCCCAATGGCAACGTTTGCCCCGTCCCTACCAAGCAAGTGCATCGTTAAACATGCTGACCTCTGAAGCTTCGCCCGGCCACCTTCATATCTCCCACCACTGGCGAGAGGATCAGACGAGGATTCAGTCTGAGGGAGGCGTCGACATTGCTTCGCGACGAACCCTCCAACCATGAGACTGATCCACTGCTACCGGTGTCGAATGGTGCAAAGACACAAGGTTCTAGCTACGTATCGCAGAGGGTTCCGGTCTGCATTCGTCATGCCTTCACCAGTGCGTGGGCGTTCGCCAGCTCCAACACCGGTCAGAACATCTTCAAATGTTCGGTCGCGTATCTTCTCGGTAGTCTGGCCACGTTTGTACCCCAGATAGGTCGCCACCTGGGACAGCAGGACAGCAAGCACATGGTGGCCACGGTTACCGTGTGGTTCCATCCCGCCAGGACTATGGGCTCAATGCATCAGGGAACCATTCTCGGCGGTCTCGGGTTTNGTTATGCTGCTTTCATTGCCTGTACCAGCATGGGCATCTCCATGTTTTTCGGTAACCTGGATTTGATGGTGGTCGGGCACATCGTCGTGCTGCTGGTGTTTTGCGGTGCTGGTCTTGGAGCCATTGCGTGGCTGAAGCAGAGGATGGGCCATCCCCTCGTTAATGTCGCCTGCTCGCTTGCGTCTATCGGCTGCATCATCGCCCTCGTCAAGGAAGGTGCCGTTCAAGCAGGCGAGTTCTCCGAGAAATCCGTTCTGGGGGTTCTGTTCATGGTCCTAGCTGGCATGGTCATCAGCACATTTGTGAACCTGGCCGTCTTCCCAAAACGTGCTAGGATTGACCTCTGCAAGGATTTGACGAGGAACACAGATCTTCTTGGTGACCTGTTAGTAATAGTCACCAGGGCCTTCCTCATCGGACAGCAATCCGAGTTGGAGGATGAAACTTTCAAAAAGCTGTCATCAGATCACCAATCTTCGTTGAACAGCATGAAAAAGAACCTCGACGAGGCCAAATATGAACACTTTGTCCTCGGTACAGAGAATCAGTTTTACCTGGAAAAGAATCTTGTTCAGTGTCTATCACGCCTCTCTGCAGACATTGGTGGTCTAAGAAGTGCAGCCTTCTCCCAATTCATCCTAATCAATGAGACATCGGAGACTGAACATCTCAAGACGGCCAGGATGTCATCTTGGACATTCACCACAGAACCATCCTCGCCGACAACCGATCATAACAATAGAATGCTAGACATAATCAGTGAGACTGCTGAGGACCACAATACTTCCGAAGATGAGACGCCTGCTTTGACATACTGTAAGTCGCCCGAACAACCGTCTGATCTTGAATTGGATCATGGCAATCTATTTGCTGCTTTCCTTGACCAGCTTGGACCGCCAACAAAGTCGCTGGTCTACACTTTGAAACAGATCCTAGATGTCCTTCCATTTGAAGATGACGAACCAAACAATGTTGCCATTACCGACATGTTCGTCTCAAGTCTTCATTCTGCAATTGAGTTATACAAAGAGACACGTAAGGCGGCTCTCCAAGAGCTCTATCACAGTCGAGCATACCATACCACTCGCTCTGTGCACAAACTCGCCGATGTTGAAGAGGTTACAGCGAGCTGTGGTCATTTCAGTTTCGCTTTAATGGACTTTGCAGACGATGTGCTTGGGTATTTGAAAGTGCTGGAGGAGCTCAAGAATGAGATGGAGAAGGGACAATCTAGGAGAAGCTGGTCCTGGATGAAGCCATGGCACTGGAAAGATCAAACCCGCCGAGATGCGATGGCACCTTTATCCCCAATACACGAGCATACGGAAGATACGGCGGTAAATCAAATGCTTCCAGAACCAATCAAAAGAGCAGATGATTTTGCCGATCAAAAGAGAGACCGCGGCCCAAATGCTTGGTCCTACAAACTTTGGGCTCGTCTTGGATTCTTCCGCCGTGAAGATATCCGATTTGCAATCAAAGTTGGCATCGGGGCTGCACTGTACGCTCTGCCTGCATTCCTTGAGTCAACCCGTCCCATCTTCACCCATTGGAGAGGCGAATGGGGCCTGGTCTCCTACATGATCGTATGTAGCATGACCATAGGTGCCTCAAACACGACCGGCTTGAATCGCTTTATCGGAACCTTCCTGGGAGGCAGCCTCGCCATCATAGCATGGCTGATCAGCAACAACAAAGGTGAGGTCAACCCATGGTTGTTGGGGTTCTTAGGATGGGTAATCTCGTACGGCTGTTTCTACATCATCCTTGCGAAGGGAAACGGGCCCATGGGCCGTTTCATTCTCCTCACTTTCAATCTCGGTGCATTGTATTCCTACAGTCTCAGCATCAAGGATGGAGAAAATGACGACGACGAAAAGAATGGAGTCGATCCCGCCATCTGGGACATTGTCCTACATCGTGTAACATCCGTCGTGGTAGGTTGCATCTGGGCAATCATCATCACACGGTTGATATGGCCGATTTCTGCCCGACGCAAGCTCGCTCATGGTATCTGCATGCTGTGGCTACGGATGGGACTGATATGGAAGCGCGACCCGCTAGCGATGTTTCTACTGGGCACGCCCAAGAGCAGCTACATGGACATACGGGAAGAAGCCGAGCTCCAGTCGTTCCTGGCCTACCTGCGTAGTCTACGGGCGGCGGCCGGGTCAGAATTCGAACTTAAAGGTCCTTTCCCAGACGAGGTGATCGCGCGAATACTGGAGCGGACAGGCCGGATGCTGGACGCTTTCCATGCGCTCAACGTCGCCATCTCCAAGAACATGGCTTGCACTGCAGGCGAGGCGGAGGTGTTGTTTTTCACGCGCAACGACCGCATCGCACTGTCCTCGCGCATCAGCCACCTGTTCAGCGTATTGGCCAGCAGTGTCAAGCTGGAGTACCCGCTAAACGACGTGCTGCCGGGCATCGAAAACACCCGCGACAGGCTTCTGGCGCGCATCTACGAATTCAGACGTCAGGATGAGCAGGGTAAGACCACTGAGCAGGACTACGAGTTGCTCTATGCCTACAGTAAGTCCCACCGTAATGCCCAAACCTACCCATCTCGATCTCGTACAAGAAAGCCCCTTGCTGACCGACAATCCTTTCTTTTCTCCGCTCCCCAGCCCTCGTCACCGGACAATTGGCACGCGACATCGAGGCCGTCAGTGCCGACATCGAGATCCTGTATGGCAGGTTGGATGAGGAGAACTTCAAACTTCAATGACATGTCTATTTCCATCCGTGTGTATGAGTACTTATGTTTCTTTTTTTTTTTCCTTTCACTCCTGGTGTGTTGGCGTGGAGTGAACCACGGTCCATCCGACATCACAATCCCTGAGCCACGACAGGATGAGCCGCTGTGCAACCATGTAAATGAGCGTCTTCACACACAATTCCATGATTTCCCTATATCCATCCCCGCTGGGAGGAATCGTCATCGACGCCCGATCCTATTTCCCAACGGTACCCACGGCCGCCTCCCCGGGGAGGAACTGCGCATCATCTGGCGATTTCACTGTCGTAAGCTAAGACAACCATCGCCAGATCACATTGTTTGGCGTTCAATACACCCGTCATCATGATCATCATCATCGCCGCCAACATCAGCCAGCAGATGTTGTCTCTGTGCGACGTGCACGGTGACAGCCGTAACAGCAACCGGTGATCGCGTTCATGTAGAGACGTGGGCATCCATCCGTCCGTCCGTCTGTCCGCCCATCATGTGTCGACAGAAGGCTAGTTCACCGGCAGCCATGAGGTCGTGCAAAGCAGCGAGGAACTCCACACACACATCTTTCCTACCGAGACGACCTTACCTACGTAGGATATAGTCAACGGTAGAATCGAATCTGCGGACTGGATCGGGGCGTTGCGTTCTCACATTATACCCAGAAGGTACTTTGCCTTACCTATGGCAGGTACCTTATATTTTGTTTTTGGTGTTGCTTTCATCCTCTTACCCGCTCGATGGCATCGGCATTGGTATGTAGCCGTGTCTGTGCGTTCTGCACTTGTGTTGTGTCCTGTGGCATGGCGGCTGTTGTCCATCTCCCGTCTACTACAAAGTCATGACGCAGCGTCCATCGACCTGTACTTCCTGCGTTACTATACATAGCCGCGCGTGAATGACAGATGGGGAAAGGGAGTGCGCGCGCCAGGAGAGAGATCTGTCGATGGAAGCCATCGAACGCCGATGCTGATCCTCGGCCCGGTCTCGCCTGGTTGCAGTCTCGGTCTGCCCTCCTTTTGCTCGCCGCCGGATTGTCCGTCGAGTTGACGTTGGCCGCACCGATTAGATGTCGATTCATCACAGCCAAGTGCTGTACAATGTGCGTGCCTCAAGTCGAGCTCGGATTTTCTGTCGTAGACCCGGGAACCACTAGTAAATGGAATCCTCGCGCCGGGATGATTGTGGATGTGCGTTGTCAACGAGTTTCCATTTCTTACTTGCGGATACCATGTCGAACAGAGCTTTGCATACCATCGACAGTTCCAGCGCCCCAGCTATAGGCAGCCCGGACGTCATTGGACGTGTCAGCGCCATACAGGTACCGACCGCCCGTTGAGCCTACAGTACGGTATGGGCCGATGGATGGATGACAGACTAGAAATCAGACACATGGCGTTATTGGGTTTGAGACCACCAATACCACCAGAATGGGTAGCGATTGTCGTCTCAGGGTCCTCGCAGCGTGCGCTACTGGACATCATCGATCCGCATCGCAGTCGAAATTCTAATTCCCGTATGGATGGTACAGTAATTGCTGCACCTACCTAGGTAGGTATAGGTAGGTAGCCCGAGGACGATGATATCATCCCAGGGTTAGGGTTGTCTCCTCCCGTCTCGACCTGCAGTACTTCTTGCGCGCGAGGCCCTCCTCACCAGGTCGCGGCATTGCCATACGCGGCATTGCCATATTGCCCAGGAGATATTGTGACACGCTGCATGATGACCTGCTTCCAGGCTGGCGATCTGATCTACTGTTTCACGGCCATCATCAAGCGGCCGATAGCACGTGCGATAGCCAAAGCCTCAATATCTGGGGCCGCGTCGCCGCAAGCATGGCCTTATTGCCGTCCGCGATAGAGGGGGTCGGAATGCAATCGCTGATCCATCGGCTGGATCGGTCAGAACCCTCTGTCAACCCTCACTGAGAGCGCCAGCGTTGGGTGGTGGGTGGTGGGTACGGAGGTGTTATAAATGAGTGCGTGCGAGCGTGTTGACGTCAAGGCTCAGCTGAGAGCGTACCGTGGGGATTGGCCAGGATCGTGAGGTAGAGGCACAAGGGAACCATCCCCAACACCACCTCGTCTTCCAAGCCACGATGAACCACCTCTTGCGCCGATCTATCCTTGCGTTGCAGTGGAGTGGCCAGTGACACATATCCCACTGTACCGTACATGAGTGGAGGCGACTCTTGAGGTGTGTGCAGCGTAAACCACACCCACGACCGCCTCCGCCATCACGACTACTGTACTGCTATCACGATCCTACAGACTCAAGGCTATTGTCATATTGTAATACCTCCACCACTTTGTATGAGGAGACGAACCAAGCGCTCGGTTCACACAGTGCAGTATTGCCATCCCAGAGCGACCGTTTTGACTACGGCGGTCTCGATTGGTCTCGATGGATCACTCGATCGGCCAACGCCTCAGCCTGGGCTAGTTTGACTGAACTGGCCCTGGATTGGCCTGCCTCGGCTTGAAATTGTCATGCCGCGTTTGCACTGGTATTGTCGTGGCTCGTTGGCGGTTTGGAGGCGGTATAGCCACACAAGATGGTCGGTTGGTCAAGCAGACCACCAACAAACAAAGTGCCGCAGGCAGAATGCGCAGGCTGAAAGGGAACTGACGCTCGTCGGCATGTAATACAGTACATACGGTCTTGGGGTATACTGTACAAGTCATGTCCAGAAGGGCGATCTTCGATTGAGTGGGTCTGGGCCCTGGCACCTACTGTACAGTGTGCCGTGACACAACCACACGCTGGCGCAGGGTCGAGACAGGGTTGAACACTCGGTTTGCTGAGCCCAGACGGCACCTCATCCAGGGACGAGACGAGACGAGACGAGACGACATGGGAGAAGGACGATGGGCCGGACGATGGGCAATTGATTGAAGGGGCGGTCGTTGGGTTGGTTGATTGATTGATTGGATACCCAGCCTCCTAGGATGGTTTAGTCGCCTTTGCCTGCGCTTTTCCTTCTTTTGCTTCTCTCGATCTGCGTGGCCCTTCCCGACTTCCGAAGGGTCCTGGAGATCGGGGCAGTATCGACAAAACAGCTGCCATCGCTGGTGCCGTCAAGATGCCTGTCCGTCTGTCTGTCTATTGTTGTCGTCGTCTCCGTCTCCGTCATCGTCATCCAACCCCGTCCTTCCAGCCATCCATCTCTAATTTGCTGCGCGGGTATCATCTGTCATCGAAGATGGCGGATGGGTAGCCCGACCCTCAGATCGACATTCAAGGCAACCCCGTCATCAGTTTGTGCATGCTGTGCTGTGCTATTCTCGCCTCCATCGCCCATTCTGAACACCATCGCCTTGCCTCTGCTTCTTTTCAATTTACTGACCATTCCTCTTGTGTCATCCACCATCGTCACATTACCGTACCCACTCTGGGTTCTTTCCACAGACATCGCCTAGTAAAACTACCCAAGACTCGTCAATCAACCGCCTGTCGTCGATTCGGTTTGCCTTGCTTTGCCTTATACCTTTTCTTGTTTTCGTATCAGTAAGACTGCTTCATCTCTTTATTCGTTCAACTCTACTCGATGGATACGACACATGTCTAGGTAGTAAATACGGTACGATATATTTCGACATCTTTGAATGGTGTGCTCTATCTATATCACCAAAGATACAGTCGATTTTGAATTTCAAAATGCCGCCTCCTCCGCTTGCAGGCGACGCTATCGTCTCATCCGCCATGCACCCGCAATCGCAATCGCAATCACGGACACAACAACAACACAACCACAACAATCACCCTCGTCGACCTCCTGCACATCGGTCCGTCTCCCTGCTGCATCATTCACCTAGTCAATATTTTCGACGAACGAAACACAGCGATTCGTCCAGCGATGGCAATGGACAGTCTCGACAACAACCCAAACGACCCAGATCATCCCGGAGTTCTCCTACTAGCCTACAACCGGTTGGAGGCAAGGGGAGTTCTGGAGAGAGCAGCAACGCTGAGAAATGGTTTGAGAAGAGCAACAATGAACCATCAGTCAGTCGCCAGGGTATCGCCGACAACGCCTCACCCTTCTTCATGACCAACTCGTCCTCATCCGATACACCACCCGACCGTCGCTCCAAACCGCATTCGCATCCTTTGCAACAGTATCTTAACGATCTGAATAGGACAGGCTCTCTACCTCTGCGCACAGAGCTTCTGCAGCTGGGTACCGAGGGGAGCAGTACCGAGGACTTTAGAAGTGTCATCGATGACTTGACCGTTCAGAACAAGAAGCTCAAAAGGCGTCTGAAGAAATATGAAAAACTGCAAGATTCCCATCTCAAGGATGAGAAGCTGTTCGAGGTTAGGATCCATGGTCTGCCACCGGACAAGAAGCATGAGTTGGAAGATACCCTCCGGAAATTCGCGGCCAGCCTTGGATCTCAACCTGGGACCGAGTTTCAATCCAATACCTTCATGGGTCTCTTGCCTGCCATGGTTAACTCAAAGACTTCGTCCTCCAACACAAGTGCCCAGAACCCGGATTCGGCTTATGCATCCATGTCGGCGTCTGGCCAGGGTTCTAGCGCACAGTCTGGGGGTGACAGTAGACACACGCGTGATGCACCGACTTCCAAGGCTATGCAACAGAACATACATTCTTACCTTCACCACATACCAGAAGGCCTGCTTCCGCAGCCCGCGATCGCAAATCTCCCGGAACGGTCGAAGAAGAAGCTGGTTGTACGGAGACTGGAACAGATCTTTGCCGGCAAGGGTGCCCTAGCTGCGCATCAGCAAATGTTACTGCAGCAGGAAGTTTCACAAAACGCGGCTCGCGCGGACAGAAGCGAATTGGAAGCCCAAGGTCAACTACCCGGTCTTGAAGAAGGCAACCGGGAGGCCTTCATCATGGATCGGGAAACCGAAGACCCTCTTGACCCAGCAACGCTGAAGAAAACCCCTTCAGACACGCCGAACCAGGCAGGCATCTCAACTGAATTGAAGAGGGTGAACGGAAAGGATGTCTCCGGCAAGACAGAAATTTCTCAAGAGGAACAGCGACCAACGCGACCTCTTGATCTTGATCCGCATCGTGCTCAAGTTCCTGCTGAAAACATCTGGTACATTCGACATCTTGGGTTTTCACCTCCTGATACTTCAACCCCACAGGTTCAAACAGGAAGCCATGGTTGGATCTACCTCAACCTTTTGATCAACATGGCGCAGCTTCATACACTCAACGTCACCGCCGAATTTGTCCGCAAGGCTTTAGAAGAATTTAGCGATAAGTTCGAATTATCACACGACGCGAGGAAGGTTAGGTGGAAGGGAGGCAGTACAGTGACTCGCACCAGCAGCAACGAAGGCGGATCCTCCAACGACCGGACCAGTGATGATACGCCAGACGGCTTGAGTCCTCGTAAACGGGCGAAAATCGTAAATGGTGACAGTGTCAGATCGGGCGCTCGACCTGAATTGCCTCGTCGCCTTACCTCTGCCTATCGTGGTCAGGAAAACAGTAAATACGTCTACACCCCACTATTTTTCCACAAGGACAGCACCGACGGCGACGGGGATGATTCATCGGATGTTGCAGACGACAGCACCGCATCTCCAATGCCCGCACCAGTTGCTGGCGATTCCACCGGAATGGCCTCTTCTGGCAAACGCACCGCGAGCACAAAGGTGAAGAAGCGAGATGATGGACCGATCATATTCTACAATAACGCGAGGTTTATCACCGATCTCAGTGGTGATCGCAAACCTGGCAGCCAGCAAAACATCCCACCATACCGACCGGTCAGCCTGGTACCAGTCGGAATGCCGTTCGAGAGTGAACCAATATCTTATGAGAAGCGTGGTCCGCTCTATACTGCGAAAAGCCTGCCAGAACCCATGGACCTGGATGACAACCCCATCCCGGCGGAGCTGGAGCTTTCCTTCCCACAACCATCTCCTCCACCGGACGAGCCGTCAAAGCTAGATTTCAGGCACATCGAGCTTGAAGCAAGCGGCATTGGTGCTGTAACCCCAGCAGACAACTTTGTGATCGCTGTAAATGGTAGAGTCGAGAGAATGGGCCACAAGCAAGTACCCGACGTTGCCAGAATGTTCGGTCCACCGATCGGTTTCAAAGAAGAGATCGCGTCAGTGGTCAAAGACGGCGACTTTGAGCGTAAGCAGGTTTGTCCAGTCAGGTACAAGATGCTCGCTGCACGCATCAAACGTCTGGCCCCATCAGTCTTGCCACCGGCGCTCTCTTACATGCCATTCGACAACGGTTCGACTGAAGACGATTCAGACGTGGAAGACGAAGCATCAATCGCACCAGAGTCGCCTGGCAACTTTCCACCAGCCACAGCTCGTCAGGCCATTGAGGTGCCGTGGGGCGGTTCCGACGACGAGGTAGACGAGCAGGAGCATGTCGATGCCGAGATGGACGACGTCAGCGAAAGCGAGAGCGATTCCTCGGTCGATCTCCTCGCTACTGCACGCGAGGCCGACCCCGAGGCCATCCGCGCGAGGGAACGCGAGTACGACGCCAACATGGCCGAGCGCCTGGCCGACGAGATCCCCACCGGAAGCTCAGCCGCAACGGCAGGTGGCGGAAGCGGGTTCGCCAGCCCGGCCAGTGCCATCGGCAGGCAGGATTACGCCCAAGCGGTCCAAAGTGCCAGAGAGGCCCGCGCCGTTGGCAGACCACGCCCCATCGCTCAGGCGCGTTCCAGCGATAGCCTCAAGGTCCAGGCGGCCCTAGAGGGTTCAGACTCAGACTCTGCTTCTGACTCGGACGAGCTTGAGGGTGAGGCAGTCGAGCATGATAGCGGTAATATCAGTGATGTAGAATCATGATGTAATGATTGTCTAGCTGGCTAGTACGAACAAATCACATTCTATAGATACGATCGCGTCAAAGCAGAACCAAGCACTTTTAAGCTTCCTAGATCTAATAATATTTAGCCGCAGAAGGTAGATCTTTTCTTCCTCTGAGACCTAAAACAAATCCTGCTACATGTAAAAATACCTTCGAGATGAAGTTTATGTCTTGATCCTTCTTCAACAATGTCGCCTGCCCCATTTACGCCGTCGTGTTTACACGCCTGCTCGGAACTGATGAACTGGAGCCAATACAGTATGGCGACCCAGGGATTCCACGTATAGTCTGTAACTGCATATGTCGTTACGGTCACTTGCCATCTCAATCGGGTACGGACGGTATCTGTACTTTGCGTGGCTGTCCGATAGGGTCACATATGAAACAATCTGGTAAAGAGCAGAATCCCCACAGATGGTTGGCCCAAAAACGGCAACATTACGTAGGTGAGGCTCGTCATCATATCAATCGCCGTCCATGCGAGTTGAAGAAGTGGTTTCTTCACCTTACCCACTTGGGTACGGATCCTAAGGTATGGATGTATTGTTGTAGTCGACATCATCGTCGTCATCATCATCATCGCCATCTGCTCTCCAACTCAAAGCCCTCACTTCTTTCGCATTGCGGCTTTCACGCACCCGTCACTGCCCCCGTGATTCGCCGCCGGCCTTTGATTGGATTTATTATAGCCGTGAATACATTGACGCAGCAAACAAGACGGACGATCATATATTGGAGAGCTCTCGTGCAGGGTTGATGCGCTATCGACTCCACTATCCACCGCCACCAGACAAGCATTAGCATCTAACCCGAGTCATCCCCGAGCTTGGCCCGAGCATCTGGGTGTGCTTTGCACGGGAGCGAGGGATAAGGTATACTTATGACACGAGGCGAACAAGGAATCCTATTACTCCATGCGTGAGGCTGTGACCAATTAGAGATGGACCCCCAGATCGCTCAGATAAATCTGCAGCCTTACCAGGAGCAGCTTGAAGTGTTGCAGCCGCAACAGCAACAGCAACAGCAACCACCACCAACACAGCAACAGGTCCAATCGCCACAGCCGCAACAACAGCGGTTACCACCTCAAAATCAACATCAACAGCATCAACAGAATCTCCCGCAGCGAACCGTTCTGCCGCCTACCCAGCCTGCCATCCTCCCTGCTCTTGGCGCAGCTCCTCCCGTTCAACCCCAGCCGCCACAGGAAGAGGTTGATGAGTTTCTCAAACGCAAACGCAAGGCAAGAGAGCATAAGGCTTGTTATCCCTGTCGACAGCGGAAGGTCAAGTATGACTTCCAGAGCATCTCCCAATCTAGTCCACGACTTAATCACCCGCCATCTGAGATGATCTGAGATGGGCAATTCGATCATAACGTGCTAACGGCTAGCGGCAGATGTGATCTCTCTCGACCCTGTCAGACATGTCGTGACCGAGAGCATCCTGAATTGTGCGATTACAATCCACCAAACAAAAGGCGAACCCATGAGCCGGATGTTCGCAGTCTGCTCGCAAAGTCAGAAGATGGCGACCATGCTGGCTCGTACGTGAGCGTAAATCGTGGCGAATTAGATCTCTTGTTCAACAAGCTTAATCATCTTGAGGACTCTCTGGACGAGTTGAGGCAAGAAATCAGACGCAGTGCCATCGAGAGACAGCCGGCACTGTCGGCTGACTCCAACTCCGTTGATCACTCGTTACATAAGGAGTCTGATCATGGCCATCATAGCACAGCTTCCGCCGACATGATGCGGTCCCAGAGGCATATGGACATCCACGGTATGCATACCCGCAACGATGCTGGCGGCATAGTCCACCTTGGTGGCGGCTCTATCCCGGCCCTCCTTTACGCTATTAGTCAAGGAGATGTCGACCAACCCCAGGTACGGGAAATGCTAGGCAAATCCGTCCTGCCCATGTTTGGCCTAGATAACGAGTCGAGTACTTATCCGTTCGTCGACCTCTTTGGATTGCTACATGGATCTCAGGAAAGGGCAAGGGAGTTTGTCAAGGTGTTGCCCAACGATGCCCAGCTGTTGGGCCTGTTCAGGTGTTATCGTGACACTGGTTATCTCATCTTCCCTAGCCTAGTGGATCCGCAGGCGATGGAAGAGGAGCTTGCCTTGTTTCTGATCAACAGGGCCGCCCAGACCGATCCGAACAATGGCATTGGCGAACGTCTGATATTCGGCCGTAGCTACCACTGGCTCGCCCTGCTATTTGCAGTACTAGGTCTCGGTGCACAATGCAGCAGTATGGCTCGTAAGGAGCGAGAACTCACCTCACAGGTGTACGGTAGGTTATGTTGAAGCCTAGCTTATCTGCATCGATACAAAGCTAACACAGCACAGTCTGCTGCGCTTTCGAGTGTTTGCGATTCGTCAATTTCCTGTCACACAGCAACCTGGAGGATTTGCAGACGTTGCTGGTTATAGGCAATACCCTCATCAACAACATGAATGCCGGCACTGCGTGGGCACTGCTCGGACTGACCATTAGACTTGCGCAAGCACTAGGGATACATAGATCAAGTCCACCAAATGTCCCTCCCGAAGTTGTCTTCCCTCGATCAAAGATATGGTGGGGGATATTGTGGCAGGATGCACTGCTTTCTATCACGTATGACCGAGCATCTTCAGCAGCAGCTGTAGACATCAACACCATGATAATGCCCAACGAGATCGGGCCAGTGGAACCCTACCACGCGCTGATGTACAAACTCAGCACGATACTGGGTGATATATGCAAGGATCGGTCCGTAGAATTCAGCCCTCGCGAGCTTTACCATAAGATCGGCCACTATCGTGAGTCGGTGGCCGAAATGATCCGCAAGGCCGAGGACTACCTGGGCGACAAGAGCAAATGCACGACCACGCGCGAGACACTCGAGTACTACGGTGTGCAACTACACAGCAACTACGCCATTTCCGAGGCCTGCCGGGCGGCCATCAGCCCCAGCAATCGCAACTTGGAGGTAGCTCGAGTGTATCGACAGCCATGTATTGATAGCCTGATGGGCGTGGTCGAGGGCTGGCTGGGCATCGATTCCATCACCTCCTATTCACGCCAGTCCTGGTCCGCTCTGCACCGTGGCCTCAGCTCCGCCCTGTTGCTCGGCATCCTAGGCGAGCACCTGCGCAACGAGCGCGCCAGAACCNTTCTGGTCGAGTTCGTCGACCGCCTAGCCTACGTTACCACAACCATCTCCCCCTCTGAGCTTTCCGCCCCAACCCAACGCGGTGTCGCTGCCCTGCGCAAGCTCGGCATAGAGGAGTCCCAGGGTAGACAGCTAAACCCTGGCCTCGCCGCGGACACCGCTCTGAAAAGTTTACTAGTCAACGACGATGGTATCACCACCAAGCTGGAATCCGCCGCCCTCCTGACCCCTGGTTCAGACTCCATGTCCATCCGTGAGGATTCCTCCCCATACTCTGTAAGTTGTGTTCCTTACTCCCCTCTATATTTAATCTGCTGACTTTGGTGCTTCTCCAGATCCTGCAATCCATCCTCTGGGGTTCGAAGGATTTCTTCTCTAGCAGTGACAAGTCGTTGTGATGTGGTGCAATGTGATGGTGACTTTTTTTTTCTCTTTGAATACTTTTAGCCTTGCAACCACGACTACCGTTGTTCGCAAGTATGATGAACACGAATTGAAGACGAGAACGAACCCACAGGGAATATCAACGCCTGTGAAACCAATATCTACACGAGGCCATATGCCATTGTAGCTATACTCTCTACCGAAAATAATATGCGGATGCCTCACATTGGATCGTAGCATCCGTAAGGCTTTCTATTAAAGACCTGTATTTGAAACTCGCCTAATATGTGAAAGTGAGCTCTAAGGTGTTGAAAGATTTGNCCAAAAAAAAAGTATAAAAAATAGAAGGAACGTGAGATTGTACGTAAATAACGGTCGTGATCTCACCCTATATCTACTACTACTACAATGATCTGACTTATGTCCAATGTGGTCGCTACAGTAGAGGGGAGATCTCCAACGTAGAGTCATTCCTAGATACCTTATGCATTCCTCCAGCCTCCCTTGTTCCATCACCGCCGCAAGTCCAGTCCCTTCACCGCCTGAAAAAAAAAANCTAAGATCGCCAGAAATGCAGTCCGCTTGAACGCCAAAGGAAAGGAGGGAAAGTGTTTTCGAATTTAGAAAAAAAGAGTGGTGACGTGTAATTACCTTTGTGCAGATACCGCTTCCCAGTCCGAGATCATGTCAAGTCGTGCTGTACTCATCGCTATCGTCTTCGACATCGTCTTCCTCGACACCGTGCCATTCCTCATCGTTCTGCTCGGTCCCGTGGTGCTCATACCGCTCGCCATCGTCATCGGCGTCAGAATCGTGCACTGTATCACCATCGCCCTCAGCCAAGTCAGCCGGGCCGGCGTAATTATTGCTGTGCGGTGTCGCGTACGCGAATGGCGTAGTGCCCTTTCCTCTGCTTGTCTTGTTGATGTTATTACTGCTGCTGGAGGCTGCCATACTGCGCGACTCGCCCGCAGCGACCTCGGACGTGAAGGGTGACGGCGGCTCCCTTGAAAACCGTGGCGTGAAGTACACGCCCTTCCTGTCGATCTCGGGTGAGATGGACAGGCGGCGTCGTTTGGGGCGCAGCGTGCTCTCGGGAGACTGCTCTACTGCGGAGAGTCCCGTCGCCGGCGCCATGGGCTCGAAAGATGCTACTCTTCGTTTCGGCACCCCCGCCGTCATCTGCTCTACGCCAGAGCTCGTGCTCATCGGCAGCGAGGCCGTACGTTTCCGCAGATAGAAGCCTTGCCTATTATGGCAGGAGCTGGATGGCAGTGAGGTGGGATCAGTGTTGAGATTGTCCCGCACGTCATCGAATTGCTGAACAACAGAGCTCTGTGCAGTTCTAAGTGACATGCTGGTGGCGAAAGAGCTGTGTAGACTTGGTGGATAATCAAGCCGATCGTTGGGGGTCCAGCATGCCTCGTTTAGTGACGCATCTCTGGTCCCTTTATCATCCTCGTCTGCAGTCGATTGCAGCTGCTTCACCAACTCCCAGGACCACTGCCCTCCATCAGGTTGTAGATAAGCTTCAGGTGTGGTGATGTATAGTCTTCGATGCTGGTCCGGAAGCTTCATGCAGACACCGGCGTCGAGAAAACCTGCTGTCCATAAAGAAGAGGTCACCATTTCAGAATGGCTTAAGAATCTCAATCGGGAAGACTTTCTCACTTTCCTCAGGGGGATGAAAGGTTCTCTCAACGCCTGAAATCTGCCCGAGGCTTGTGAATGAGATCGTTCCTCGCCTCCAGTGAAGCACTGAAATGCCTCTCTGATTGTTCGCATGATATGGTGTGCATCAGGGGCGGTTAGTATCAAATCCTTCACTAGGCCACGGCTCTCCAACCGTTGGAATATCATGCCATTTGGGCCACAGGCTTTAGGAGAGAGCCAGTCATGAGCCTCTTCCGCCCAAACTTGGATTGATTCCGTCGTCCAAGCGGCGGATGAAGCGCTGCGGAAAGAGAGAGTCTGATTTCCATGCGCACCATTCCATTCCTGTACGCCAGTTCCACAACCGCCCTGTGATGGCTGGGTAGCTTCTGCAGACGGAATCCAGATGCCCTTGAGATCGCGACCCCAAGGCAACAAGACAACCTCCACATGCCACGGTCGTGAGAACGAAGGTAGAGCGTCTTTCTCAAGCTCTGCTATCCGGCTGTCAAGGGCGTTGATTCTCGGTCCGGTTTCTGCATCAGCCGCTAGTGCTGCGAGAACTGCAGCGTCGGCATGTGCGGCAGCGTTCCCGTCAAACGAACCCTCCGAGTTGAACGAACTTGAGTCTGAAGGGAGAGGTATCCTTTGGCGTGCCGAAGCAGATGCTGCCTCCTCATCTTTGACGGCCTGGGCTTGTTCCTGATCGACGCGCCAGTGCTCCAGGTCGAGAAGTCTGCTATCGAAAGACTCCAATTTATCATGTACCTCTTCGACGGGTACATGGGAAAAGGACAGACTCTCCAGCGCAGCGAGTCGTTGTCCGTAGCCACGTATCATTTCTCTCAATTCTCCAATTGAAACCGAGGAAATCATCTTTTGTGAGGAGGCTTGTGAGTCAATTGGAGTACCTGATTGCTCTTGGCCTCTGGCGGGAGGGCTCCTATCTACTGGACGAGGAGGTGGGGTATTGGCGGCAAGATGCCCTCGGCGAGATGCATGGAATTGAGAGCCTGGTGGGGCAAATGCTCTGAGGTCTGGTGTTCCAGCTACACTGGGCGTGGCGACTTCAGTGGCGCTACCCTGATAAACCTCGACAGCTGGTCTCGCACCCATCCCAGATGGCAGAGATATTGGTGCAGGCACGCCTTGCGCATTCCGGGACCAGGCAAGAGCACTTGGAGTCATGTTGTATCCAGAGATATGTTCACCAGTCACACTGGGAGCCACGGTGGAGGGCAACTTGGAGGTGGTGTAAGATTCGTCATCATTTTCCTGATGCCTTGCGAAACCATTCAGTGCCTCCCACAGCTTCGCGCTTGTGGAGAGCTCTCCATTGCGGCGGTCTTGTCTGATTCCAAGGCCGGGGATATCATCACGATATCGATCGTGTTCTGCTGTTGTCATAGATACAGGCTGCTGGAAGGTCACATGAGCCGTCGGGATAGGTGTCGACGCCGGGCGCTGGCCGACGACTGCTGGTTGGAGTTGCGATTGGCTGATGGCATTGTGAAAACAAGCATGATGACCACAGAAGCACCAAGCTCTTTCGTCACCACCGACCACCGCCTGGGTAGGGTTCAACCAAAACCTCTTACAGCCGCAGACGGGAGCGTGCGCACCGCAATTCAAGTCTCGATAATTGCAAGAACCAGATGGAAGGTGCGCATTGAAACTCGCTCCATTGTGAATTGAGGGGTTTCTGGATTGGAAGGTCGCCATGAGCTCCCTACAGGGGCATGGCCTTGATCGTGGTCGTCGCCGCCGTCGCCGCCGTCGCTGTCAACGTATGGGTGCTTAGAATGTCATTTCGAGGCTGACGTATCGAAGGCGCAATCGAGTAATGTATTCGACGGGTCCACGGTGTGGAGTACATGTGCTTTGTAAAGGCTTAGAAGCGAAGATACAATGCCAATCAAGTTGTGAACGATACTGGTAGGTGTCAAATCGGCATTGATATGTTAAGCGTAGCAGGAGCAGACTGCAAAGGCTGCAAGTCAGCGTAGGTAGTGGTGGGATACGAGTTCCCAGGACATTGGTGGCAGTAAAGGTGGAGGGTCCTGATATTATGTCAATAATCTGGAAAGAGACGAGACGAGACGAGACGAGACGAGACTAGTCAGGACATAACAGTCACTCCCGGGGAACACGATCCGCTGCGCCTATCTTAGCCCCGATCTTCGTCCAGGGTTTCTCATGCTGTCGTCCAGTCAGAGGTCGAGCCGGTTGCCGCCTCAACTTTAGAGTTTCCAGCCACGATGCCTGAACGTGTGCGGACTGATCTCGTCACGTAGAGTAACAAAAGAGTAGTGACACAGTAACCACACACGTTACATGGTCTGGACACAACGTACCACAGAAGACTGTCGTATTGACACTTCCTCAGTCTTCCAGGGCTTGGATCATTGAGAAGCGATTGACTTGTGTTGGATGCCATAGCCGTCTTGTTTTATGTACATCATTGATCTATTGAATCCATAAACACCAAAGACAGCTTCTTGCGTAACGTGAATCTGGCTTGCAATTGTATCTTCAGCAGAAGCGTACAGGCAGCGAGAGAAGTTTGCAGCGAAAACTCGTTCATGGTCTTGCATCCCGCTATGGATGTCAAAGCCTTTACCGAATAGACACCAGACGATATACAAGGGCCTTCAGTTTCAGTCCAAGTCTAAGAAAATTTGTCTACGACAGTCCACTGTTGTGAGGTCGCCAGACTTGGCATCATCAGACTATTGGGAGTCGACAATCGTTCATCAGCCACATGATCACAAACACGAACCTACCACATCACAAAATGAGAACATCTACGCATGCACGACTGACGCTCACTCTGCAAGCTGCACTGCTCGTGTCCATGGGACAGAGCATACTACAGCGTCACGCAGTACATGATAGCCTCAGGATTTTCACTTTGACACAGAATAGATGCATGTCAAGAAGACAGCTCTGGAACGATGGGCCAAGACAGCTCATCCACAGCAGTGGATGTCAGAAGGTATGTTCAGAGATGTCTGCGTTTGCATAGCTATGCACAGGTAACGAAGACACCTCTCAGCCACCACGCTGATATGAGGTATAAAGCGCACGCGAAAAGCGGCTTTCCTCCTCTTGAATTTTTCTTCAGAGCATCGGAGGATATTGAATCCGTCTCGCATAGCCCCTGCCTCTTTACTCGATCAAATATCGTCAAGTCATCGGCAATGCGCTCATTGCAGCTGCCGTCGCGAATGGGTCTGTCGGGACAGAGTATGGTCGGTTCGTCGAAGTTATTTATGCGACGAGCTGGACAACACCACCAGCCTCCTTGATCTTGCGCTCAGCGTCCTTGGAGAAGTACCTGGCGCGAACGATGAGAGGAACCTCTGGAAGACGGCCCTTGCCGAGAACCTTGCTGTAGCCGAGGGAGAGGAGGTCCAGAACTGGGGCAGTGGTGGCGCCCTTGCCGGCAGAGAGGTACTTCTCACGCTGCTCAAGAGGAACCAGAGACCAGAGCTACACATGGGTCAGAACGATTTCGCATGCAGGCAAGTTGTGATGTTCAACATACCTTGTCAAGGTTGACGACTGGCTTCCAGAACTGGTTTTGCAGCTTGTGGAAGTATCTCATACCAACCTTTCCGAAGTAACCAGGGTGGTACTTGTCAAGGTTGGTCCTGTGGTGGTGCTGACCACCAGCCAGACCGCGACCACCGGGATGCTTGCGGTGCTTTCCTACACGACCGTGACCGGCCGAGACGTGACCACGGCTGTTGATGAGGAGTCAGTGACATGTTCCATTAGAGGGAGGTTCGCTCTGCACGTACTGCTTTCTTGTCTGGGTGAGTCTGGTAGGCATGGCGACGGTTGTTGCTGAACGTGCTTGTCAAATCTCAATCGCAAAGCCGGAAAGAACTTGAAGTCGGTTTTGGAAGTTGGCTGTAGGAAATCGGCGCACGCTGGTGTGTGTATTATGTCAGCTATGCTTGGCACCGCCCACAGCCTCGATCAAGCAGTGAAGAACCAATCGGTAATATCGCCTATCCATCACGGGACGGCAACACCCTTCTGCCCGAAACGCTCCGTCCCGTGATTTGCCGCTCTGCTGTCTCTGTGCCGTCCAACGGAGCAATGTTTACAGTACATGGCGGAACATCCCCCATGAAATCGGACCTCAACCTTGAAGAGCCACCGCAGAAAAGACGGTAACCCTAGGTCTTTTTGCATTTGTTTCATCATATGTGTATTGAACGATTTATCAGAGTGACACCAGTGAACTACGACCGAGACCTCAGACTCTTACGCACTTGCATCGCGCTGTAGGCCACTACATCTCTTGATCATTCGTCAGATGGCCTCTTGAAGTCCCAGCCAGATGATTCAGGGGTGGTTTGCGGCACTTGTCGGCTTTTTGAATCATTTTCACTAATTGGAACGCATTTGCCATGATCACAACTGCCTGCGGCGGCCATCAAGCCACTCGTCGAGCTGCGTATGCCACCAGTCTCATCTTGGTCGTCCTGGTCACACTATGGACACTGAACAGCCGACTTCTGGCTTTGCCGGCCCGTTATAAATATACTGGGCCCTTGCACTCATCAATTCCCGGGAGCGATCCAGATTCTCTCGCTGCTTCTGCACTTGAAAAGGTGCTTCTCGACGCAGCGCCGATTTTTGGATTGCCAGCTGGCAGTAATCCTGCGACTCCATCGAAGAATTCAGTTTGGATGTCTCGGTATCCAGATGATACTTTATTGGTTGATTTAAACATTCCCGGTGCCCATGATGCTGCAACCTGGAACTATTCACAGGAATCTCAGGAAATTCTGAACCATGTCACAGACCTCGCCAATTTGCCAACTCGCTTCTTGCCTGCGGATTTCTACCGCTGCCAACGTCTATCACTACGTGACATGTTAGATAGCGGTATCAGAGCCTTCGATCTACGCTTTGCTTTTGACGTGACGAATACGACAATAGTCTTCTGGCATGGCTTTGGCCTGCAGAGTCAAACGGCAACTATTGATAGTGTCTTGTTCGGCTTTTACTACTGGCTGGACCAACATCCAAGCGAGACTGTCTTCCTGTCTTTCCAACGTGAACATCCACAAGACAGCGTGGAACAGCAGTTGCTATTATTCAATGCGCTCATGTCTCACGCAGCTAGCAAATATGTGTCGCCATTCCATGGCTCCCTCGGCACACTCGGCCAAACCCGTGGCAAGATAATTCTTTTGAGACGTTTTGATTTAGATCTGCTACCTTCGACTTATGATGCCAGACTGCCGGGCCTCCACTTTTCTCCTTTGAAATGGACTGTCAACGGCAATGACATCGAAATCATGTATAACACCACCACCGGCGCAATTGCCCACATTGAGGATTACTATGCACCTGAAACAGCGGAGTACAGTGACGCTCAGGACAACATCATGTTAAAGTACAATACGACGATTGCAGCCCTAGAAAGAGCTGCATCACAGGAGCGTGCCAGCAACCTGGCATGGGCTTTCGCCTCCAGTACCAACACTGGCCAGTCTTTACCGAAGACACCTAGAACACAAGCTCTTGGCAATGGTACATCAACTCCCGATGGTGGAGTAAATGATTTGCTACTGCGTTGGTTCAAGGAGAACGGGAAAGGGCAGAGATATGGGATCGTGATGTTTGACTTCTTTGATCAGCCCGGCAATCTAATAGATACATTTCTGAGCGTTGCTCTTCATGCCGGTAAGAGATAGTCCAGATAGATTCTTAGATTCCCAGCTCTAGCGGTAAATCAACAATGCTAAGCTAGGTGGCTTCCCCTCACACTATGTAGGTAACATTACTGAGATGTTTGAATGTCCCGTGGTATTTAGGGTCAGAAAGAACATCCATCAGATGATACAGGCCAGCTTTACTGACATCCCTTATCGATTTGGTATGCGCTATAGGCGTCACGAAAGGGTTACGAAATGCTTATCTTCGAAAGGCTCTGTGTTCCAACCAGGTCACACGTAAATGTAGTGTAGGGTATTCCTCAGTAACAACCGAACTGTCTGATGTGTTATTTGAAGGAAATAATAGGTGCTGCGCAGCGTCACATTTTGCCAGAGGCTATGAGAGCCTAGCGCCAGTGAATAGATAAAAGCAGATGCAAGACAGGTGTCCAAGTCCGCATATCATTAGATGGATTCAATTAAAAGCCTTTACGGACCTCAGTCAAATCAGATAACAATCTCTCGTGGTTGGAATTTTGCTGCGGATGTAGAATGTTAGAGACATTAAACTCGGTAGGACAAGCCCCACGTTGTCGCGTTTCCATGCGATCCATGGATGTAGCAGCTGCATGTAGAGGACACGAAGCTTTGCGAGCACTCCAGAACCGTTATAAAGCTGTTTCATCCATCTTTGCACTCGCCGTTTGTCCGAATTGATGTCTTTCCAGCTCGCTTCGCCGAATGCCTCGCCATGGGGTACACCTGCGGATGAACGTCCACGCCAAAGCCGACAAGCCTCACATCCTCAGCACCCTGTAGCGCCTCCACCTGGCAACTACCAACAAACGCCAGGAACCTACAACACAATACCACCGACACAGGTTGCAAATCCCGATTACTTTCCCGCCGTCCAGCAACTGAGCCAACCTACGACACCAAACATGCAGGCATATGGAGGTGGGTGGGGAGGAGCATCTGAGGGATACAATGCAGCCGGTCAACCTCTCCAGTCTGCCGCCGACGAGATTCAACAGCAGATGGGGAGCATGAGCTTGGGCAATGAGGGGCCGGTACCAGCGAGGCGAAAAAAGGATAGACATGCGTATCATCAGATCGAGCAGCCTCAACAGAGCCCTGTCATTCCAGCACAGCCCTTTTCTCCGTCACTACAAAACGGACACTCGTCTAGTCAACCAGGTTACACACAAGCACCAAACAGTGCTGCACCATGGCTGCAGCCTCATGTGGCACAGCCTGGTGGACAGGAGGCCTCTATGCAGCAGGGCGCTCCTATCTCAATGTCATCTCATGCTCCTCAGGATATACATGGGGGCGCCACGCCGGGACAAAGGGTCAACCCAAATCAGATACCCAGTGTGCCACTCTCTCGAGACATTCCTGCAGAATATTATAAAGGCCATGTCTATCCCACAATGGAGCAGCATCTCCCTCCTCCAGCCACAACTCCCTTCATTGCCTACGACCAGGGAAACTCGTCTCCAAAGTATGCAAGATTGACACTTAATTGCATACCCTCCTCACATGATCAATTGGCTGCCACCGGTCTCCCATTAGGNCTTGTTCTGCAGCCTCTTGCAAAGCAGGGAGATGGAGAGCAGGCTATTCCGGTACTCGATTTTGGCGATGTAGGCCCCCCACGATGCCGAAGATGTCGGGCGTATATAAATCCGTTCATGGTGTTCTCGAATGGTGGCAACAGAATGACTTGCAATCTTTGCGGCCACCCAAATGAGGTCGCTCCAGGATACTTCGCTCCAACCGATCCAAGCGGTTTCAGGGTAGACCGAGCTCAAAGACCCGAGCTCATGCTCGGGACTTGCGAATTTTTAGTTCCCAAAGAATATTGGAGCAAGGAGCCTGTACCACTACGCTATTTGTTCCTTATTGACGTGAGTATGGAAGCGTGCACACGAGGATTCCTTCAAGGTGTCTGTGACGGAATCTTGAAAGCGCTGTATGGGGACAAAGATGACACCCCTAGTGAGGTTGACGACACAGATGCACAATCTAAAGAGGCTATTAGAATTCCTCCTGGATCGAAAGTCGGCTTCATGACATTTGACCGCGAAATTCACTTCTACCATGTCGAGCCTTCTTTACCTGCTCCACGACAGCTGGTTATGAATGATCTAGATGAGCCATACGGTGCAATATCAAGCGAACACCTCTTTGTTGATCCTGCGGCTGCAAGATCAAACATTGAAAAACTGCTTGGCAGTATACCAAGGATGTTCCAGCAGATTAAGCATGCCGAGCCAACCTTCTTACCGTCGCTGCAGGCAGCGCTCTGTACTCTCGAGACTACGGGCGGCAAAGTAGTGGCAAGCCTGGCGAGCCTTCCTACCCATGGTCCCGGAAGACTCTTTTTTAGAGACAAAAATCAATCGTCAAATGATGATAACGAACAAACGAAGGAGCTCCTCAAGACAGAGCACCCAGGCTTCAAGAAGCTGCAGGCTGAGTATGTCAAGGCTGGAGTCGGTATCGATCTTTTTCTAGCTGCTCCTTCTGGGGGCTATCTGGACATGGCAACTGTGGGCTATATTGCCGAGAAGACCGGCGGTGAAACGTTTTATTATCCTAACTGGACATTTCCGCGCGACAATCTACGACTGGCGAAGGAGATCACTCATACTGTCCGATGCGAACAAGGTTATGCCGCTTTGATGAAGGTGCGGTGCAGTAACGGGTTGCAGGTTGCTCATTACAGTGGAAACTTTACCCAGCATACATTCGGAGCAGACTTGGAGTTTGCTAACGTTCGTGAAGACACTGGTCTTTGCGTGACGTTCAGCTATGACGGAAAGGTGAGTGTGCTACAAAAGCCCAGCGTGTCCGCTGAGTAGCCGGCCAAAACAACGCTTATTGCATGGCATTCTTCATCCTGTATTACTCTCAATACTGACAATGTTGCAGCTTGACACCAAGTTCGATGCTCACTTTCAATCGGCGCTGCTGTATACCACAAGTTCAGGAGAGAGGAGGGTTCGATGTAGTAATCTTGTTGCTACCGTCTCGGAGACAGCCCGAGACAGCATGCGACTTGTAGACCAAGATGCAGTGCTGTCGGTCCTTGCCAAAGAAGCGGCTTCTAAGATTGTCAACGATTCTCGGTCTTTGAAGGAAGTACGCACAGCATTGCAGACAAAGACAACAGACATCCTCGCAGGGTACAGGAAGCACTTCTCAGGATCACATCCTCAAGGTCAACTTGTTTTGCCGGAGAACCTGAAGGAATTTGCCATGTACGTGCTTGGCCTTCTCAAATCACGAGCCATCAAAGGCGGCAAAGAGCCCTCAGATCGCCGTGTTCATGAATTGCGGGCAATCAAGTCAATGAGCCCTTCAGATCTCAGTCTGTATCTCTACCCTCGGGTCATCTCACTACACGATCTTGACGAGACGGAAGGTTTCGCGGATGAGAATGGCCACCTAAAGATACCGGCATCGATTCGTGCATCCTTCAGCAGTATCCAAGAAGGAGGGGCATACTTGGTCGACTCGGGCCAAGTACTCCTTTTATGGCTCCATGCGCAAGTATCTCCAAATCTGCTGGAAGACCTGTTTGGTGAAGGATTCACCAGTCTGCAAAGCCTGGATGCCAACATGTCTGAGTTGCCTGTTCTGAAAACCCATCTCAACGCCCAAGTAAGGAACCTAATTCTTCACCTGGAGCAGCAGCGCGGACCGAGAGGCTTGGTAATACAATTGGCGAGGCAAGGTCTGGATGGGGCCGAATTTGAGTTTGCACGTTTGCTGTTTGAGGATCGTAACGGAGAGGCGAGTAGTTACGTTGATTGGCTGGTTATGCTGCACAGGTCTGTCAATAGCGAGCTGGCCGGATCGAGATCCAAGGCAAGTACAGAGGGTGAAAGCACAGTGCAGGGAATGACGAACGCAATCAGTAGTATTACTGGCAGCGTCCCTTACTGGGGTTAGGCTGGCTGGTTTAATCAAAACACTTGGTCCCATGGATGTCGCCTTTGGATAAATCAGTCTTTTGCAGCCCGAATACTTTCGGCATTCACGCTTTGCCACCACTTGCTGGTGAAAGGAGCAGATCCAATATTGGGATCTGTCGATGTCCCTCCTCCACGAAGACCCTCAAGCGATTCCGTTGGGCTAGTATACAACACATTCGAAGGGGAACGAATAAATGACAACTGAAGCTTAATCAAAGAGGTTTCTATAACTTCGGCTCTGGCTAATCGTGCCAATCAATCAAACGATATAAGTACTAAGAGTGTCCTGTTCTGTTTCCAACCTGATCTGAGTAGATGACTGAAGTATTATTCCCTAGTTTGTTCGTCCTACATCGCGCTGTCTGACTCTTGCAGCTGTGTACAATAGCTTCATTGACTTTGCTTTTAGGATAGTAGTTGGCTTCGGAAGATATGCTAAATTACTCTTTTCGAATTATGCTTTCCTACATTTTTTCTCTCGCTATTTGCAGGACTTATATTGAAGTGGTCACGGCGTTGGTAAACCTAAAACATCAGTCAATTTGTTGGTGATAGTTTGGAGGACAACAAGCGCAATGCAATGATGGAGCGGTTGGAAGACGAAATTATTATTGTAAATATATTCTGATATGTCTGGTGTAGCCGGCGCGATGTTGTCTTGAGCCAGCCTGGGAAGTTGCCTGGGCGCTCGATTCCAACGCCACGCTTGGAGGTTTGCCAACGCTGGAATAATTAAACGACAAGCTTGAACTGCAATTCGACAGTATGATACATGAGAACGCCTGTCACGCAGACTGGAGATTTGATCACCATTCCCAACATCAAGTAAACATCCATATCCAGGCCTACTAGAGAAACATATAATAGACGCAATCCTGACGACACACACACATTGGCATTTGGTGTTGGCTGTCGCTGTCTCCACATGTCCTCGTCAATTCAGACTGCGTCATGAGGGACAACAAAACTTGTGCTACAATTCGATTCTCCGTGTTGAGGTTAGTAGAATGTGCCAGTATTGTGAATGCGTTCCTATACATCTCTTGAATGCGTCCAGTAAGGGACTAGTGCACAGGAACGCAAATAACGACTCAGTCTTCACCTGCCCTGCCACTGCGACATAACGTCTTGTGACAGGGAGTGGGAAGATACCTTGATCTGCGCATTTTGACTGATCGACACGCCATGGAATCCCATTTATGTTTGGGGCAAGGGCAGTGGCAACTCAAAGTAGTGCGGGTGTGTACTGAATGTGGAAACCCTGTAGGCTCTTAAACGTCAAGATGAAACAGCGCTGTCAGAAAACCCTAGATGCTGCAGCCATTCAGCCGTCGTCGTCATCGTCGGGCCCATCATTTTCAGGACCAACATCCATCACTTTACGGCTTGCACGGCTCAGCATACGTCGACTCCAAGTACGGACGCCATTCCAGACTGCCCACAAAAAGGTCAGGGTCCCTATTAGAATAGCGATCCAGCTAAGATCACGTGCACG
Source organism: Leptoxyphium fumago (assembly GCA_001660795.1). Taxonomy (NCBI): domain Eukaryota; kingdom Fungi; phylum Ascomycota; class Dothideomycetes; order Capnodiales; family Capnodiaceae; genus Leptoxyphium; species Leptoxyphium fumago. Next base: position 47,603 of record LSHF01000039.1, on the reverse strand, counting down.
GTCTCGTCCAGTGCCAGTCATGCCACTCCTGTTGGAGGTACTGCTTCCCAGGATGCCGCTGTTTCGCATGTTGTACCAATGCAATGGACTCACAGTAAGAAGAAATTTTGCAAACCCCAAAAGGCCGAGGGAGGCAAGACCTTTGAGAAGGTGTCCCAGCCAGCCAGCCAAGTCATCATCAAGAATCTGACTGTCTGTGAGACCGCCTGTTGAAGTGATGACTTCATATGGATCCAAATACAAATTGATGATTGGGTCGGCAACGAACCCCAGGATGAAAATTGCTGCGACAAAAATAGCAAGGGTGAGTAACAATTGAGTACCAGTGCTTTCAAGCCAGCGGCCCCAGTCAAGACGTTGAAGCTGGTATTGGTAATGGCAGGTTGGACATTGGTACCAATTTCGAGTTTTGGACGGATCTTGCCGACGCCAGAGGTCAAGACAGCCCTCGTGAACATATCGCTGCGAGCCTTTGCAGTGACATGGCCTTATCAACTTGCCGCCTTCGTTAGGGGGACTAACATATTCAACACGTGGCTGCCCAGCAAATCTCGATGGCAGTGCTGTTGATGACGGTATCAAGGTAGGGAGAACAGACTCAAGACAGATGCGACAAGTTCGGGGCCGCCAATGCCGAGGCTTGCTCTCATCAGGCTGAGGTACGCTTGATTCGTTGCTCTGGTCGTCGGCGTTGTTGCCACTAAACGCTGATCCATCAGCATCAGGCTGCGTAGACCCGGACTGATCATTCCCGTTGCCACTCCAAGCGCTGTCCTTGGAGGCCTGGGGTAGTCGAGGATAAGGGGCGCCTGTAGCTGGCTGATCTGAGCCTGTCGAAAAGAGAACCATGGCTGCGAGGTTCAATTAAAGACTGGTGGCCTTGTGTGGTCCAAGCCTGTAGTTAGTTAGGTCCTGCTGCATGGCAGTTGCATCTCGATCGAGTCGAGCCTTCAACAGCGAGAGTGCAGGCCGGATCTTGGGATTCTTCAACAAAAAACGGAAGAGTTTTGGGATAGGGTGATGTAGATGCTGAGGGAGAGGAAAAACGAGGTCGCAATTGACTCAAGTACCTTGGCGTACTCGGCACGGGCCTCTGGAGCGGCCCGGGGACGGTATATTGTAATCCACCTCCATCGTCTCGCATAACCTGCTCCATTTAAGGCAGCGCCGCAGCTTTCCACGTCGGCGCGTTTGCCTGAAGCTAGACCGGCAGTGGCCCAGCACATGTCATGTCACTGTTCTTAACATCTACCAACCGAGCTATTTGATCACTTTCCCCTCGACCACTCCCTCAAGTACATCGTCTCTCCAACAATCGCATCTCTAGCCACTCAGTCTCTGCAAGAAACTCATAACCCGCTCTAAACAGCTGCCACTGCACCGACTTGGCCCGCAATGGCCGACAGATACGCTTTCTCTCTCACCACCTTCTCACCCAGGTATGGTTCTGACTCCTCGTATATTCTCCATCGCGATGGCCTGACCTAACATTGTCCTCACAGTGGGAAGCTCGTACAAATAGGTTGGTCCTTACCTCGCTACTTTGCAGACAGTGCCGTATTCTAACCAATCAACTACATCTAGAATATGCGCTCAATGCTGTGAATCAGGGAGTCACATCGCTTGCCCTCAAGGCTAGCAATGGAGTCGTTCTCGCAACCGAGAAGAAATCCTCTTCGCCACTCATAGACTCGAACAGCACGTCGAAGATATCGCTCATCACACCAAACATCGGTATGGTATACTCTGGAATGGGTCCCGATTATCGTGTTTTGGTGGATAAGGCTCGAAAAGTCTCACATACCGGCTATAAGAGAATCTACAACGAATACCCACCAACGAGGATTCTGGTGCAAGATGTGGCAAGGGCTATGCAAGAAGCAACGCAAAGCGGTGGTGTGCGGCCATATGGTGTCAGTCTGTTGATTGCTGGTTGGGACGAGGGTGTAGAGCCACAAGAGGATGCAAAGTCAACCGACACGGCAGAGGGAGATGAAGATGGCGAGACAAAGAAGCAGACGAACCGTAAGACTGGTGGTATTCTGAAAGGTGGCCCCAGTCTGTATCAGGTGGACCCAAGTGGCAGTTACTTCCCGTGGAAAGCTACCGCAATAGGCAAAAGTGCAACTAGCGCAAAGACATTCCTTGAGAAGCGCTACACCGAAGGGCTAGAGTTGGAAGATGCTGTACACATTGCGCTGCTCACCCTGAAGGAGACGATAGAGGGCGAGATGAATGGTGACACTGTGGAAATCGGTGAGTAGACATATCCTTGACTTGGCAAATATTGACGTACTAACAAGACGTAGGTATTGTGGGACCACCCGCAAACGATCTGCTCGGATTTGAAGGAGTCGAGGGAGCACAAGGACCACGCTTCCGCAAGCTGACCTCTCAAGAAATTGAGGACTACCTGACGAGCTTGTAGACGTGCAATAGCAACTGAAGCCTTCCGGCGTGGACGAATCTTTGCGCATACTAAGCGACGCAAGCTCTGTCTTCTCACAGCTGTAGTGACTTGATTTCACTAGAACGAGAGCCTACCCTACTTAGAACTGTCAGATCTGTTGTGACTCGCTGCCCGTTGGTCTTGTTTTACACACGTTGCTTCGGAGGCAATGGGGCTCCAGGAAACTTCACCTGCCTAGCCTAAAGTATACTGCAAAATCACACCCAATGAAATGAACGTTAAAGCCCTTTACGGATTTGTCGTACGCTGTTGTTTGTCACCTTCTGCTCTCCTTTAGCCTGGCTGGACGACCATAGCGCAAATACCGAACTATTCAGAAAGAGCTCTACTTCGATCTAGGTAGGGCAACGATGCGCTGTAGATGAAAGCGCTCCCTGCAAGCTACATTGTATGCAATATAGATAAGTACCTCTGCAAGTCATTTGGATGTGCTGCACACTGCACAGCTGCAAGGGCGCTACTTAGTAAGCAATCCACGTCCCGATACGGACTTTGGTTCTATCTATCACAGTACCTAGGTAGGCATGTAGTTTTACTTGGTGTACCTTTCCCTTCTCTAGTCCTACGATTGCCAAAGCTGGGCAGGATCCACGATCTCTACGGCTAAGACCTCTCCCAAGCCGGCGGCAGATGTGAAGTCTCCATTGCATCTCTGGCAGGATCGCGCCCGCCATGGCAGCGAACAATAACAAGGTCGCAGTGAACGGGTCGACGTCCGGCACGTCTCCGAGCACGCAAGATGCAATCACACAAGCGCTGCTGCAGAACGGAGGTGTGTCGAGGATCCAGCGCGCTCTGCGCCAGCGCCTTGACGAGCAGGGCTGGAGCGAGAACCTCAGGAAATACATCGTGGCGCAGCTACGCAACGGCGACAGCAAGACCTACTCCGACCTGCGCGAGAAGCTGGACGGCATCATCAAGGTTGAGGGCGTGGACAGCGCCAGCTTGGGCGGCGACTCGACGGATGCGAGTGCGGAGAGCCTCTTGATCCACCGTGACACTGCAATGGGAGCCGTCGACGCTATCAGGAAGGAACTCGAGAAGATCTGCGAAATGGAAAAGTGAAGGAATCCATACCGAAACAAGTCATATACCATTACAAGAATACATCCTTGAGCACCGCTACTCGATCCCCTATCTCGGAGAAACAGCGGTCGTGACGCTTCGGAACTCACACACAATATCAAACGCGTCACCACATCGCTTGCAAATAGCACATCAAGCCCCCCATGCTACAAGTAAGGCAACCGAGGGTTTGGTCGTGAAGAATGATCCCGCTTTATGCTACCAAGGCACCGATTTGACACAGCCTCGGACGTCTCATGCCACATAGCAGTTATGAGACGCAAAAGACAAGGGTCCTATCGCAGATGAAAAGTCACTTGCTGGTCTTCACATATCGCAATGTAGACAATCTTTGGGAGAGAGCGTCACAACAGGAGGCGTATGCGTGAGATACGCCAAACAAGGACGCCCAAAAGGATGGTCCCAGTTGCTGACCGTGGAAGCTCAATACAGGCCTCTGGATGTGGACCACTTGATAGCACACGAAATACGAAAGACATTGAAGATTTGCAGGAATTAACGTAGGAATTGTGTCGTACACACATCTAAAATCATTATTGACCAGACTTCATGAATCTCGACGCCTACGAGTATGCCCTCCCTTTGCCCTTGCCCTCATAGACATTGGTGGCGCCAGTATCGGCGTGGTTGGACTCACCTTCCACATCACTCAGATCCTCGTCCTCGTCCTCGTCATCATCCCACCCAAACAAAGATACGCCACCTGATTGTTCTTCATCAGAAGCACCCGAAGTGGAGCTCTGCCCGGCAGCATCCTCACTGCTGTTTGCTGGGTCATGAGAGGAAGCGGCCGATTCACTCCCCGTCCTCTCCACCAGTTCCGCTGCACGCATCGCCCTCGCCACAGCATCCCTAGTCTTCTCCTCTGCATCTTCCTTTCCCTCCAGCCATTCAGCACTCAATTTACCTCCACCGGTGCCAGCTTTCCCACTTTTGATCTCCGCCTCGCGACGATCCGCAGCCTCGATGACAGCTTCCCACCGCTTCTTCCTCTCCTCCTTCTCACGATTCTCCATCTCGGGCTTGATGGCTAGATAGTCTGCCAACTTCTTGGCCTCATCTACGGTCCTCAATCGACGACCGTCGAGATTGCGGTTCGATCCTGAAGCCGCCTGTTGGTTGCGACCCTTGTGGGAGCTCATGCGGCCACCAGCAGCACGGAGTTGGGAGCCGAACCCACCCTTTCCACCACACAGGGGGAGCGAAAGCCGCAGCGGCAACATGCGCGCGTCATTATCCGCGTAAGCAACGACTGGGTCATAGCTGCTTTCGGTGAGCTGGCGGTTGGTGTTAGTAGATATTACCAAACGCCCAAGGGAGCCTGGCAGTCGAGCGCGGATCCGCGACACAACCTCGCTGGCAGTTGTCGTTGGAGTGACCTGCATGGTCATTGTTCGTGGTAGGCCCAGTCCAGCAAACGTAGTGAGCAGTATGTTGATCATCGTCGCGTCTTGGATTTCACTCGCTCGTGGTAGATTTAATATGTAACCTTGCCCCAGGCTGTTATCGGTGGCCATCTTAGTTTAGAGGGTGCGTCGGGTTTGTGTCGGGTCGTGCAGGGAGAGCAGCGGCGTAGTTGGGAGAATGCGCAGGACTGTAACTGAGGTGACCGAGATGCGCTTCCAGATCAAAGGCGTTTGCCAAAGCAGTCGTAAAGTTTAGTCGCTGTAATACAAGCAAGCTGATGCTTCCAGAGCACGACTCAGACGTTCCTCGCGAGACTTGGCACAGGATGCACGTGATATCTGTTTAGGTAATACATGTAGTGAATCACAGAATCGCGGCTTGGAATCGACTTCACCAACGGGCCCAGATCGCTTCATTACAGGAATTTACAACTGCGTATTGCATTACAGACTAGCTCGGATCCAATGGAGTCGCTATACAGGTACGACACTACGATATATATATATGTGCCAGGTCTCGAGTCTAGATTACAGACTTCGATTTGATCTCATATAGCAGCTCATACCTCCTAGAGCCTGCTTTAACAAGTCTTCAAAATGCATTTGAGTGAGTTCGCTACTGACAGGGATTGTTGGAAGTGTATGACACCAATAGATTATAAGTAATAAAAGCAGTAATAAAAGCAATAGAAACATCTAGGTCATGCTCACAGATTGTAGACAAATATCAGCGTCTCCGCCTTCATCAGCCTCTGAGCTACCCAGTCTCAGTCTCGACGCCAGGTTGCCGCCCATCCAGACCGCCGACCAGCTTGTGTTTGATTTTGCGCGCGCCGATGATGCCCTCGTTCTTTGCGAAGCGTAGGTTCCTGGCAGGCTTCCACTGCATAAGGCCTCTCTGCTTGCGTTCCTCTGTGCGCTTGTTCTGTTTGTTGATGTCCTTCTTGCTCCTGGGCGAGGAAGTGTCATCGTCTGTGGTTCCAGCAGTCCAGCCAGACTCCATGGTGCGGCTGGATTGTATAGACGAAGATCGATCCTTGTTCTGCCGCACCTTTGAGCTGGTCGGGGATGATGCCGCATCGTCCGCGTTTGTCGCGTCCTGTATGCCAAGATCTGACGAAGAGTCGCTCTCCTCGGCAGAGTCATCGTCCGAACTGGGGGTCTCGCGACTTGCGAGCGGCTCGTCCTTACCAGGCTCTCGTCGCTTCCTTCCTTTTGTATCCATATATTGGGCGGGATCCTCGCCAAAGGCGCCACTCCAATCAGTACCCTGTTTGCTGAGCCACCTCTTCTTCTCCTCTTCATCAGCCCCTTTCAAAATGTCGCGTCCCTGCAGAAGACTGTCCTCGTGTAGATCAGATACGGTCTCTGGAAGCTCTTTCTCTACTGTGTGTAGTCTTACACCCTCGGCGAAGCATGCCTCCCATGTTTCAAAGGTCTCCCGGGAGTCATTGTCCGCAACGAAGGCTTTATGGCTTTCGTCCATGCCAGGTTTGAAAGTGCAGCGGAACTGTAACCTTCCCGCCTCGGTGATGTCGTGAAGGCCGGGTAAATTTCCTTGCTTTATTACATCCTCAGTAAGGTAATTCTGCACCAACCGAGCACTTGCAGCGGTGCGGTAGATGGGTACGTCAACATCATACTCTTCGTTGTCCTGCATTGTGTGTAGCCAGAAAACTGCATATGCGTCAGCCTTACGCTTGTTGGCGATGTGGAATTCGAACACTACTGGGCTGCGGTAGCGATATTTGACCGGCAGGCGAATGTCTGTCTGTTTGTCTTTCGCTTGAGCAAGATCCCAATAATACCCGCTCTTCTCCTCCTTGAAATTGTGGCAGGCAACGCGTCCAAGCTTGCCAATGCTGCCTCCGGTCCTCATTTTGATGCGGGCGTGGTGGTCATAACCTACAGCCGACACACGGTCGCCTACAAAGGAGAATGTTCCGACATCCCAGCCAAGTTGCTGGGACGGCAGGCGAGTTTCCACAGATCGGAAAAGCAGACTGATTCTGATCCTGCCAAACCCAATTCCACCGTCAAGTGGGTACCATCTGGTGACTTGGGAGCTGGTATCAAGGATGTCGCTCAGCTTGAGCGGAACCACTCCAAGAATTGGATCATGCTCCCGATTGCGACTATCCCGGACAGTGACAGTAATTATTGCGCTTCGCCAGTCGCGAACGAAACGTTCTGTACCGGCATTGAAGATAGGGTTACTGCTGACAGCCTTGGCCCTCGTACGGTAGACCAGCTGATCATTGTACAGGATGGTGCAGTAACTCGTGGGTAATTCCTTGCCTTGTTCAGCAGTCGTTTCACCATAGGGCTGAGCAGGCTCGAACTCCTTTCCCTTTCTACTCCCAGTAGTACCCTTAATATTCTCGAGCTCCAGATTAACTATCTGATGCACGACGATCGAGCAGATTCCGCTCGGCCAGAGAGGGTCTGGAGGTGTGTGTTGAACGGCATCATCAGTATCGGTATTGGTATTGCCTTTCTCATCCTGCAGCTCTGGTCTGTCGCGTAAATTCGGAGGCAGAGCTCTGTTCTTGCCATCGGTGCGCAAAGCAGGTCTGAACTGCGGCTTTCCAAAGAAACCAACCTCCCAGTGAAGCTCGCCAGGCATAACAGATCCCTGGTCCAGACCCGACAATTTGGATACTTGTGGATACATTTTGCTGGGATGTTGGATCATTTTCTGCATGCTCAATTCAACCTTGCCAACAATATCATCAGCAGAATGCCTGTCGCTATCCCACAGCTCGACCGAGAGGTTCTCGTCAGCCTTGATCAGCTCTGGAGTAACCAACAAGGCAGCCGTTTCCTCCCAGACCGGGTTCAGATCATCAGTGATGACTCGCGTGCAGTACATGGGCTTGCCGTATTTGCTGAATGTCAAGGTGATATAAGGGTCACTACCACCCCATTTGCTTCCAGATTTATCTTGCTTGCTAAGCCCAACGGCCTTGTGGATGCGGATCCACATGATTCCTAGTGCCTGGACGTCCTTGGTAATATCATCTCCCTGGAGCATCGCTCGCATGTCAAGTGACATGGACTTCGGCGCAACATACATGCTCGCAGCAGCACCGATGGCATAGTTGACAAATTGACTGATGAGGGGGAGGTTGAGAAGGTTGACTCCTTTCTCAAGCATAGGCACACAGCCTGCCTGAACGTGCGGAACACCCATAAGGGTGAAGGTGAGAGTCTTAAGGAAAGGTGGTTCTGGTGTCATTGCAAGTCTCAAGCGCACAGTGCCCACCAGACTCTGTAGCTCCACAAAGATAGGCAGTGGTACACCGAACAGACCCTTGACACCGAGATAAAACACAAGCGCCATGTGCATGTTTCTAGCCTTGTCACTAGCCCTCTTGCCAGTTGGCTCAGCATGGTAAGCGAATGAGATTTCGAGATTGTAGTAATCGCCACCCTCTTCGTCAGCTGCAGCCTCCTGGGGGTCCTTGATTTTCTTGTTCTCCTCGTGAATAGCCTGTTTGACGTCCATCATCTGCGAGTCTGGTAACGACCGTATAGATAAAATGCGAATGGGATTCGAGCCTTGGTTGATCTCAGCCACGCGTACGTTCTCGATAATGCCTGGCACCGATGCCTGCATGACATCCTCGAGGGTGTCAGCGACACTTTGAAACATCTCTGGGTTAACAAGCCCCCAGACAACTTTGAGTAGGGAGTTCATCCACTCGACGCTCTCAGGAAGGAGGTTAGCTGTTGCAGTCTCCCCGCGTTTCTTCTCGCTTTCCCACTCGACCTCTCTACCCGAGCGGACGACCTCCTTGATCCAGAGCCAAATGCCAGAGCTGATACAAGAAGCAAGCGGTATCAAGCCCAGAAACCCTCCACCGAAGGCCCTACCGACAATCACAATGGCGAACCAGACACCAACTATCAGCCACAAGCCTCTCTCTTCAATTCGAGCGAATGTGGGCTCGTAGCTGACGCTTGGCGTTGGATGGAAGAGGATATTGGTCTTCTCGCCACGGATAGGGACATCGCTCGTAGTGCCTTCTTGTACTGGATCGGGTGGGGCGGTGACGTCCTGTGCATATTTGTAGTCGCTGTCGCTTTGGTGAGGCTCGGTTTTAATGGGTGTATCCTTGCCTAGATTGGCATTGGGGACGGATAGTGTTGGGTTCTTGACGCGGTCGATGAAAGCGTGATTGACGTCTTCAATAACAACGTCCTTCCCAGTAGTCGGGTCTGTCACCACATGCTGGTTCTTCTTAGGTGTTGGGGCAGCATTCGTATGCTCTTGGATCTCATCGGCGCCTGCGTCTTTAGATTTGCTAGCACCACTGCTATCGATTTGGTGGTCGCGTTCTCTCTTGTCCCGGTCAAGACGCTCGATGAACTGATTGACAGTTGGGATCTTATTTTTGCCGCTGTAATGCCCTCCCGGGGCATGTTGCTGTTCCGACATGGCGGCTGCACAATCCGAGAAGCAACTTCACGGACGAAGAAGTGCCTATGCTCCTCACTCGAAGGCTCGTGTACGAGACCAGTCCACTGTCACTAACGCCAATGTACGGCACTGGACAACCAAGTAGAGAGAGGAGAAGGATTGATTATGGAGTAAGGATCAGAACAAGGGGATGCAGGCTGTCTTTTCATAAAACCGGCTGTAGAAGCAATGCAGTGTCCTGGATATGAGTGATTCCGGACCAACCACAATTCAGCGAGTGTCCAGGATCAAGGGCGATGCTGGAAGTACAATCAGCGACATGTACGACAAAACACAACGGTGTCAGTAAAGAAGCTGAAAAACACAACCTTGGAAGAGGTGTCAATGGGTTACGTAGGCATGGCACGCAGGTCAAAGAGCAGTTCATCTCTACCGCGGGCGTGACGTCACCGTCTGTTGATGATGCAGTTAAGGTTCCCACTTCCCACTTCCCATCATGCGATGCGCCAAGCTGCAACAATACCCCAGCTCATAGCGGCTTGGTCGACGTCCTGGCCTGGATCGTGATTCTCGATCTCGTAGGCAATTATACCCTCTGGTAGGTGGATACAGTATGCCTGTCCAGGTATGCGCTAGTGTGGGGGAGAGGTGGATGATCGTCGACTCGTCGCCTCGGAGTGCCACACTTTACCCTGCCTCGTACTGTATGTAGCCGCTTTTCACCCTATTACGCGTTGGTGGGCGGTTGCTGTCAAGTGCTTTCAATGCCTCGAAATTCCACTCGTTCTCGCGTCACAGCGTGTATCAATCTGTCGATGGTAGGACAGTGGCATAGTCATTACTGCGACAGCTCTAGTCTCCCCACAAACTCCAGTCTCACGATTGAAAGGTCAGAGTTTCATTTGTGTTGTCATCATAGGCGCTTCACAGCTGAGGTAGACGAGGGAGTTTGGCATTTGCTGGCCTCGAACGCCGCCTGCCCAGAGGAGCTGTAGCAGCCCTATGTTCATGAGATCAATTATCTAACACGTTGCACTAGCATTGGTCCAATACCTTGCCTCGAGATCGCTCAAGCCCCCACGCCGACCATCATACCCAGGGCCTCTTCTACTCCTATGCCCACGCCATATTGCTCGATGGCATCCTGTGCCTTTGGCACCCCGATAAGGGCCACATCCCTTGGCACAACGACGCTTCCAACGTCAAAACATCCAAAGGACACCAGCTTTCTCAGCTTGGGACAGCTTTTGAATATACCTGCAACGACCGTTGTATCCACCGACGGGCAGAAGCTCAGGTTGAGGTATTCCAAATCCGGATATATGTTTGACGGGTTGAACACATCACAAAAGGCTGAGAGAGATATATGTCGGCAGGAGGCAATGTCAACGTGCCGAAGTTGTGAGCCAGAATGTGCCATTAGCGCTATGAAGGCCTCGTTTCCAAGACCAATGGGGTTGTCAATAGGGCCATCTGGATTGTTGTTGTCCACGTCGCGCGTGTTGTTGAAGTCGACATAAGATAAAGCCGGATTGGTCCAAGAGGTGAAGAGATCTGCCAGCGCAGCATTCGAGACTGTATCGTTCTCGCTAAGCCGCAACTTGGAAAGACGCACGCAATGTGCCTTGATAGCCGCTAAGACGCTGTCATCGGCATCGCGAAACTTCTCCAAACTCAGCGTTCGAAGCAGGCTGCCACGATCCTTTATGAGCTGTTTCAGCACTTCACTGCGAACCTCACTATTGATCTGTAGCGACAAGTGCTCTAAGTGGCTCAGCCTTGATATAGAGACAACGCTACTTTCCCCTAGGCGACGACAGAGCTTGAGTTTGAGCCGTTGAAGGCCAGGTGCGCATCGGACCATGTGCTCAACATTGTCATCCTCGAATGCGGCGTCCAGCCAAGTAAGTTTGAGCGATTCAAGCTGGTTTCCTATTCCCTCGAAGAAACGCCGCCATCCATCATTGCTCACTAGGTTTGCTGCATACAGCTGCACGTGACGTAGTTGGCCACACCGCTCAATCATGTAATCAATGCCAGCGTCTTTCAGTTGGCAAGCATTTCCCAGCACCAGGCGTTTCATTTTTGGTACTTCGGCAAAGATGCGGTTGTAGTCATCAGGCTCGAGGTAAGCGGCATCATGGACAACCACTGCATCAAGATCCGGTCGTAAGAAGAGGGGTAGAGTCTTTGGCTTGAGCACTCTCTCTTTGCTGAATATCATGCTCAGTTTCTCGACCATTGATTGCGGCATGTCCCCCAACTCTTCTACATCGTCGTGATGCCTGGCAATTTTCTCGATACACAGCTGTTGCAAAGTCTTTGCTCCTCCAGCGACAATCCCATCTAGTCTGTCACTTTCTATTTTCCTTCTCTTTCGCCCTTGAGCTTTTGGAGCAGATGGCTTCTTGTTAGCCTTGTCGTCTTTGGTCAACTCTTTACCGCAAGGTGAGCACAGCAATCCGCCATCAGGTCCCTCTTTACTATAGGGCGTGACCGTGAAGCGCTTGTTGCAGATCTCGCAATGCTCGAACTGCCCTGGTAATGGCCTCGCTTTTTTGTACATGTCTGCGCCCAAATCCTCGTAATCATCGTCATCATCATCAGAGCCGTCTTTTTTACCACCCTTCTTCTTTCCCTTAGTACCCTTGGCGCCCTTTTTACCTGTCTTCGCCTTTTTAGTGTTCTCAACCGTTTCTTCCACTGTTCGCTTGCGTTTACTGCCTCCTGCGACTACTTGCGCCTCCTCGGGGATATCTGCCTCTGTGGTGGGAGGAAGCTCATCAACATCGCCGTCTGTGGGTTCGTTTGAGGGACCGGCGTTGGATTCATCGTTCTGTTCGGCTTCGCGCCTGCGCCGTTCATAGTCGTCACGGATCTGAGCTGCCGAAATGTTATTTGCCTAGTGGCTGTCAATGGCCGTCGGGACGAGGGACCGTGGTAATTTTACTTACAGCAAGAAAATCGGTCAGGGCAGACTGTGGACCGCGAATGCGGTTGCCACCTCTGCGCCCAGACATGGTGGCCTTGTTGAACGATGGATCAAGACTGATTGGAGGTAAAGTTGAATGACTCCGTAGCCACAGCTGATATATTAAAGGCCGATCCGGCGTGAGTTTCTTGACTGGCTGACCAGAAAGTGTGGATGGACGATGAATCTCTTATTATGTAGGTGTAACCACGAAGCGAAACTGTGAAGTGATCCGAAGGCAGCAACAACTGCGATAGATCCTATCTTATCACGCGCGTGGGGAGGCGTGCGCAAGGCGGTGGCCAACGCGCAATCACGTGAGCCAATTAACAGGCTTGGCATCGATGAAGCCTCTGTCGTGAATGCGAAAGCCGGGTATCCCTCGGCCCATCCCGTACCGCCAGCCAGCCAGCTCCCCGACAAACGAGCCTAAGTCTCACTCGCTCCGCTCTCACCTCAATCTGTGTCGAAGCTCGAACTTCACCACATCTACCACCCCCCATTGGAGTTCAGCTCAACAACCCATCAACGACCGACCTCGACAGCCGGCCTCTCCCTCCTCTCCTCCGCTTAGCATAATACCGACAAGATGCTTGCCTCCAGACTCGTCGCCCGTAGCGCAGTCCGCGCGACTGTGGCCCCCCGTATGCCAATGCTTGCTGCCGCGCGCACCTATGCTACTGAGGCAAAGGCTATCGACTCCAAGCCACCGGTCGCTCTCTTCGGTGTCGATGGTACCTACGCCAGCGCTCTGGTGAGTCTTAACCGGGAACAAGGTGAATTGGGGTGGCTCTGTGGTGCCTGGATGCTATGCTGTAGAAGAGGTCGATTAAAATGAATGAAAACATGGGAAAGCTTTCCACAGAATTTCGGCATCACATAGCTGACAAGGACGTTCCTGCTTCGTTTGTCGTTATAGTACACTGCCGCTGTCAAGTCTTCCGCGCTTGACCCTGTTGCGAAGAGCCTTGACAACCTGGCCGCGACTTTCAAGAAGGATGCTCGTCTGCAGACTATCCTGAACGCACCATCCCTCAGCGCAGAGGACAAGTCCGCCATTGTCGCTGAGCTTGAGAAGACTCTGGGTCTGCAGAACGAGATCATCAAGAACTTCCTGAACACCCTGGCCGACAACAACCGTTTGAGCGTGCTGGAGGGCGTCACTGAGAAGTTCGCCATCCTGCTGAGTGCTGCGAGGGGCGAGGTTGAGGTCAACATCACCAGTGCCGCGGTACGTTTTCCTCCCATTGATTTGCCGTGCTTCCCAAAGCCGGTGTTTCGGGTTCTGCCTGTAACAGATTGCTAACGTGTGCAAATCAGCCACTTGATGCCAAGATCGTCCGTCAGCTCGAGACCGCCATTGGCAAGTCACAATACGTCGGACAGGGCAAGAAGCTCAAGGTCGTCTCTAAGGTCAACCCAGAAATCCGTGGTGGACTCGTTGTTGAGATCGGCGACCGGACCATCGACCTCAGCGTGAGCTCGAAGATTGCCAAGCTGAACAAGTTGCTGCAGGACACTTTGTAAATAACCGGTTGTGTCTTTACTGCTGTAGAATAGCGGGTGTATCTCCCTTTTTCATCCAGGCGAGTCGGCTCGGGATGAGCTTCGTTTGTGATGGAGAAGATAAGAAATGTTTCCCTTTGTGATCATGATGGCCTCTGCAACAGTCTGATTATCGGATTTTTATGGAAAGAGCTACAGGACATCGGACTCGAGAAGGTCCAGTATCATTGACCATCAGCCGAAATTTGGAGATTGGTGTATCATTAAGCCTAAGCGCCAACGTTGACTTCTTCATTTGCCCATGTGCTCTGTCCCTCAAGTTGCAACGTGAGTCCAAACCTGGGGTCAGCAACCAGCGCTTCGTTGCTTCTTCCTCCGCCTCTCATTTCCATCAGCAGCTGTAGAACTGGCACTAGGCATGGTTGATGAGCTCGAGCCTGCAGCCGCTCCCGTCCTCACATTGCTTGCGCTTCCTTCACCACCGCCACGCAGGCTGGCCTTCTGCTCCCACCTCCACCTCCACCTCCGCCACCTCCGCCGCCGCTGCCACCAGCAGTTGGAGGGAAGGGCGAGAGATCTTCCTTCCAATCCACCAGTTCCGCTTCATCTGCCGTGGTGAAGCCGGCGATTACATTTAGAAAGTGCAGTCGGGTCTGTGATAGTGACTTTTGCGCCGTAAGCGTGTTAGCAAATCGTGTAAGGTAGGCAATTAGAAAATCTCGCCAGGACAGTCTCTCCAGTCAGATGCCTGATTGGCCGACTTGCCTCGCACCGCTGGAAACTCTGCCAGCTCAGCCTCTCGTAGCTGTTCAAGATCTGTGCGGCCTCTTCGCGGATGCGTAAAGATTCGAACGCCTCCGGCGACGGCGACCGGCCCTCGTACGGTCGCTTCGCAGACAACAACGACGTCGACATTGCTTATGTCGATATACAGCCTTCCTGTATCAAGACCATGCTGGGATTTAATACGCTGTGCGCAGACCTAAGGAGCGGGTGAATATAGCGCTCTCGACAAGACTTGGATCGATGCGGGCATGCCTTAAGTAGGTATGGCAAGTGTCTAAGTAATCAGTGTATCTCTCCCACCCAGTCCAGCTGGCCATCCTCCCCAACGTCATATTCCAATTCCGTTCTGTTGCAATATGTTAGAGATCCGTAGGCACGAATATCGTCTGGAAGAGGCGAACAAACACTGCATACGGGAGAGTCTGCATGAGAAGGACAAAGAACAATGCAGAGTCTGTCCCTTGTGCATGTTGCGCCAAGCCCCGCGCTGCTGCCCATGAAGGGAGTTGACATGCGCATGAATGATGAGACGAAATGGGTGGATGGAGGTGACCATAACCAGATATAAGGCTACTGTCAAGAAAGCAACGTCCACCGATGTAGCGAGTGTTGTTGCACATCGCACGTCGACTTCATTTCAGTCTAGCATAGCTTCGCAGCGTATTGTCTAATCCCTGCGTCTCAGGGCGATCACTCTGGTTTGTGCCGCGACTTACGCGTTCGTAAGGCTTGACCCTCAGTGCCATTGAGAACGGCATAGCATCTTTTTCCCTGCCTCAACTCATCGTATTGCCTGATCCATTGCATGCCCTTCCAACGCCAAAGGTGATCAGCCCTGCTGCTGGTCGGCGGCCTTCGCTACAATTGAACAAGATTAGAAGCCAAATCAGCGACGAGGACCACCACGCTACCGCCAGAATGGCACCATATGCTCGACCACTCAACCCTTTCTCCTACCTCCCTCGCCGTCTCCAAATCGTCGTCGGCTTGGCTGTATTCCTCACCTTTTGCATCCTGTTCCTGGGCAGCAGTACCAGCGACCCACTAGACCCGTACGTCAAGTCTGTCCCAGGCGGAACGAAGCTTCACGATAGCGCCGAGCACATCCTCGATCACGCAGAGGTCGCCATCCAGCAGATCAACCCTTTCGGCAAGCCTACACATAAGCCACCTCCCGAGCAGGCGAATAGCACCGTTGGCGAGACGAAGTGGTTCAGCGACTGGACATGGAGGAATCCGTTCTCCAGTAGCACGACGCTCGATGATGAGCGTGCCGTTCTTCCTCCACTGGCAGCTAGACAGCATATCTACACCTATTGGGACGAGACCAGTGGGGACCTGGATCAAAAGAGTAAGGATGCTGAGAAGGAGCTTTTGAACGTCTGGCGGCGAGCATGGTGGGCACAAGGCTTCAAGCCCATCGTACTTGGGCCCGCTGAAGCGATGAACAATCCCACGTACCGAACCATGCAAGACTTAAAGCTGGATTCAACTATAAGAACCGACATTATGCGTTGGTTGGCCTGGGGCAACATGGGAACTGGCATATTGTCCAACTGGTTGACCTTGCCAATGGCGCCTCGACAAGATCCTACCCTGACCTTTTTAAGGAGGGGGGAATTCCCACGGCTTACTCGCTACAAGGGTTTAAACCAAGGCCTTTATACCGGAAGTAAGGATGAAATCGATCGAGCCCTCAAACAGGCAATGCTGCATCCTAAACTTGCAAACCTTACAACCATAACAGAAGCATTGCATGCCGAGACATTGTTCGAAGACGACAAGCATGCAGGCATCGCTTTTTACAGCCGGGCAGTTATCTCTAAGAACTATAAGATCATTGGAGATAAGCTCGACAACAAATCGACAGTCGCAGAAGGGTTGGCCATGCTCCCGAAATTGATCAATAGCCACTTGCATTTGACATGGCAGAATAACTTTGCGGATGGAATTGCAGTACTGAAGCCCTTACCACACCACACAAGCAGTCTGATAGAACCCGCTATCGACCTTGCTCGGAACCTCAGTCAGTGTCCTGAGACATCAATTCCAGTGTCATGCCCGCCCAACAAGCCTAAGTGCAAGCCCTGCGACCCTGGCCATCATATGAAGATTTCTACACCACCAGTGTTGCGCAACAATACTGCTGCGTTCCAGATCGCTACCGTTCCACATCCCTACACTATGGCCTCGCTCGAGAAGCAACAGGACAATTTCACCGCCCGATTCATCCGACGCGAGACCAAACGGGATCTATGGACGCTGGCCTGTACCCAAGAACTTCTCGGTACTGGGCTATCATCCTTTGCTCGGCTCTCGTCTCTGAAGGACGCCATCGCATCCGATGCGGCAATCTACAACACGTTGTGGTTTTCTGCGGAGCGACCGTTCCAAGGATCCAGCGAGAAGGACCTAGACGAGCTGGATTGGATGTTCGGCTTCAAGTTGCCTCGCAATCCGGAGAAGAACGGCCAATCGGAAACCCCAGTCCCAGGACCCGAGAGGCGACCAAAGAAACCCGACCCAGATTTTGGCGACGCCACGCCATTGACAGACATGGAGCTGGCACAGGAAAAGTCACTCTTGATCAAGGCCCGTCTAGCAATAGAGAACGGTAGGAAGGGGAGTATAGGTGTGAAGCAGGCGCAGCAGGTGAGGCTTATGGTCGAAGCATGGAACCTTGCCGACACCGAGGTGTGGAAATTCGTCCGAGCCTACAATGCTAGAAGGAGGATGGAGAGGAGCAGATGGGAGGAGGAAGAGGCCAAGTTCCTAGGCAAAGGAACTTTCAGTAGATGGATGGACAAGATCAGCTAGCGGATCGCCTCTGGATCCTGGGTATTGTCTTCGCGGTTGGCGTGTTGGGTGTTGATTTGCATTTCAAAACTCATGTGTATCATATAAATTCTGTACGAAGTTGGGAGAGCATATACAATGCCACACCTTTGCAATTAGGCAATTACCAACACTTTCGACGTCAGTTGCAACCATCAAATATTGTGTCCCTGTATATGCATAGAACACCTAGTGAACACGCTTGACACCCTGGCTGGGGACGTCTATTTTATGTATGAAAAACTTACCTAATCAAGCCGACTGCGCTACGGCGACATAGCAACCTCTGACGCCATAAGGTATGATAAATCCTCACCTGCAGCTTCCAATCTCGTGCATGTATTGGTAATAGGGCCATTACTACATTTCGCTGCCGCCAACGACCACAATCGTATCAGTATCGTCGCCCGATTGCGAGATCAACAACATGTCGGCTAAATACACTGTGCGCATTCTGCGCAATGGCGCTGCCCATCCCGTGGCGGTGCCAAAACGGCCATCAACTGCCATCCAACTCCCATACTTCGCCACGAGCGCCTCCACAGCCAGTCCACGCTCGGCAGCATCACAACAACAGCGAGCCTTCTCCTACGGGAGGCTGCCCACCACCCCCCTCACAACGTCAGCGAGCCAACGCCGGCCAGCCGTGACCTCCCGACTGTCAGCAGCAGCGTCGCCCCTACAGCAGCCGCAGGCCAAGCGCACGATCTTCATCCAGACCGAGGACACGCCCAACGCCGATGCGTTGAAATTCAAACCCAATCAAGAGATCCTGCCCGCAGACTTCCCGAGCTCGTTCGTCGAGTATCTGAATCCACGCAGCACGCTATTGCCCCCACACCCCAGTCCCCTCGCGGCCGAGCTGCTCAATGTCGACGGTGTCACGTCGGTCTTCTACGGGAGAGACTACATCACCATTACCAAGGACCCGGCCACGCTGTGGGCTCATGTCAAGCCAGAGGTCTTCGCGCTCATCACTGAAGCCGTCACGAGCGGTACCAACATAGTTACTACGACAGATTCGAAATCTGCATCCGGCGAGGAAGGTCAGGGCGTTGAGACTGAATCCGCGATCGAGTATGCGCCTGAGGACGAAGAGATCGTGGGCATGATCCAGGAGCTGCTCGAGACACGCATCCGGCCTGCCATCCAGGAAGACGGTGGTGATATCGAGCTACGGGGATTTGTAGACGGACAGGTACTGTTGAAGTTGAGAGGAGCCTGCAGGACGTGTGATTCCAGCACAGTCACGTTGAAAAACGGAATCGAGAGCATGCTGATGCACTACATCGAAGAGGTGAAGGGCGTACAACAGGTCATGGACCAAGAGGAGGAGGTAAGCCTCCAGGAATTCGCTCGTTTCGAAGAGAAACTGAAGAGCGCCAGAGGTGGCGAAGAGGTTCCTGGTAGCACGACAAAGGGCTCAATCGATGTTGCCCTTTAATCGAATCTCTCAGACATGATCGAGGTGATGTGTATTATCAGACTTATACCATTTGTAGGCAATTTGGCGGGCGCAGCAGAATGACATCAACGGAAGGTTCAATCGTGATTAGGAGTGGCCAACAACGAAGGACTCGCTGTTCGGGCGTGACCTTGTGCTACAAAATGATAATGATGATTGTGAAACGTCGCGTTCGAGCGACTCGATATCAGTTCGTGAAAGTCTCCAAAACACCTCGCTAAACCCTGATATGCATGACAATACCATGTGAGACGAATGACCGCTCATTTGACTTTGCTCATTATGGTTTCCACCCCTCTCTCACCAGAAGCCATCTCTGCGGCTCTGCTCTTGACCGCCGAGAGCATAGAACGGTCGAAGTCATCCCTGCTCCTCAGAACAGCTTCCACCCAGCCGATTTGCACGTCCCAGTATGCCGTCTTGAACGACTCATAGGCTTGCACAACAGCCACTCCTTTGTCAGCGCTTAAGAGCTCTTCGAAATGGTGCGTGACTCTCCATTTGTCCTTAACCGTCTCGAAAGAATCACTGTAGTTCTTGAAGAAGTTGAAGACCGTGACAACATCTTCTTTGATCTTCTCGGTGAAATTGTCTGTGCGCCTAAACTTGATCCCTTTGTTACGGCCAACTGAGGAAAGGTAACGTGCCAGAAGCTCGTCGGCCAGCTCTTCCACGAAAATGTCCCTTAGCGAAGGATGCAACACGTGCGTGTAGTCATTCAGATAATCTTCAAAAGTGGTCGTAATCTGTGACATTGTCTTTTGGCCATACCAGCTTGGCGTGAAGAATATTGGGAGGATGGTGCGGAAATCGACAGCAAAGATTAGACCAGCAAACAGGCTAATGCAATGGGTGCCAAGATCTACGTAGCCATCGCGAAGACTGTCAAGGTCTGAAGTGGAGGATATTGCGTACGGAGGCGACACCAGGGGCTCATAGTCGGCGCGGAAGCGGGAAATGAAGGACGTAGTGTTGGTGGCTGGATTGTCGTCGATGTTGGTGATCTGGTCGTTTGCGATGGCAACAAGCCAGTCTTGCAAAGTATTGAAGCCCTCAACAGTGGTTGGATCCACGCTATCACGGAACTTGCCTGCTTCCTGCTCAACGAGTCCTTGCCACATTTGCTGTCGCAGCTTCAATGCACGGAACATTGAGTCAACAACTCCCTCAACAACATCTGGTCGACCGGATGACTCTGCGACGGCTAGCTGTTCGGACAACATACGCCACATATCAGCGAGAGTCTTTGTATGGAAATGACCCTCGGCATCTGTATCGAGGCTGTCCTCAGCACGTGATATGAGGTTTTTACGATCAAGCGATCCCATGCGGTCCATCCATTGCTCCACGGCGTTGGTAATGAGATTCCGGTATTCACGTACGAGCTCTGGCGCCCGCTCATCAATGACATGAGGGAGTAACTCAGCTTCCTGATATCCCAGCTGCAGCATCTTAGAATAGTATTTTGGAACCCAGTTCAGGATGGCGAGCATATGCACTGGNCTGATGCTCTCGTCATCCAAGCGACCGACAAGAAAGTCATGCATAAGCCGGTGGTATATCCTGCCACAGGTCTGATATATATGCCACCTCTTGGGCACTAGATTGACCAATCCAATCTGGATGGCTTTCAGATCATTGAAAGCCCATCGACAGTATTTATCCAACCGATCAGGTTCGTCCTGGAAGTGGACCTCTGCGGCTTTGAACTGCTCCTCTGCGTTGCTCTTCAACGCTTGTAAGAACTTCTTTTTGTAACCCCTAATCTCTCGGTGGCCAAGATTCATGGCACGGAATCTGCTAGCCACACCTTGGAATTCTCTCTGAGCGTCCTGCAAAGCCTTTGTCTGCCTGTCTTTCTTCTCTTCTTCTTCAATGACAAGCGCCAACCGTACGATCAGTCCCTCATGCCCTTCCCTAATACGCTGTGTGACATTGAAGCAGACATCGTGCACATTGGAATCAAATAACGCTACAACCTCGTCGAGCTTGGCGAATAGTTCACCCAGAGTGGCACCACTTCCATCAGGCAAGGGTAGGTTCTCAATCAGTTCCATACCATTCTCACCTTCCCCATTTTCCTGCTTCACTTGATCTAGTGCCTGGTCTTTGACGTCGCGCAGTGCACTAATGCCTTCGTGTATGGCCAGTAAGTTGGGCTGGTTCTCCAGATCTTGCGCATCTTCGTACAGAAGCTCCTCCATCTCTTGCAAACGACCTGCAAAGCCATCAATGCTGGCTTTCATACTTTCCACCGCGGCGAAGTTTCGTTGCATGATGCTCAAGCGCTCCAGCTCGGGGAATGATTTCAACATCCCCTGCGACTCGGCGCATAGCTTGTCTATTCTTTGCATTTCATCCTTAATCAGATTTATTGTCTTCTGCGCATCAACAACATTTGCAAAACCCGCTTGCGTGGTCTGCATCTGTTCTGCCAATACATGCTTAAGCTGAGCATCAATATTGGATTTCTTCAGGATGAACTGCGACTTCAGAGACGGCAGCTTGTCCAGATCGTCAGGATGCTTCAGAAGTTCCGCCAGCTTCGACAGCGAGTCGTCGGTCGCATTGTTGAAGGTGTCCATGCTGCGATTCGAGGAGGGCCGTAGAGCCAACAGGGGAGACTCGAGGTTGTTTACCAAAGCATCGTCTGGTATTCTAGCGTCGTGTTGGTGTGAATGTGCGCAAAGCTGCCGGTCTCTAAGCGCCGTGGAGCCGTTATGTCTGTCGTTGGCGGCCTGAGTCCAGATAACTCTAGTTGCTGTTCTGGAGGTTCGCAGTAGTCAATACCTAGGAGGTACCACCTACTGTAGGTAGCTAAACAGAAGCGGAGATTCATCGGAGATTGGTCGTACTCGCTTCCTCCCCCGGCTTCAAGTCAGTGAACCACCGCTGAGACTCGGCTTTGCATTGCTACACAGCACAGCTTAGGCATTTTGTCTATGGTCAGTAAACGCATCCTCCAGCGAGCATCTCACACTCATTCTTCTGTTCTCAAGAGTGCTGCGACAAAATAGCTTTCAGCTTCACAAACTTTACTCGACCATATCTGCTCGCAACCGAAAATCCATCCTTCGCGATAGGCATACGATTTTCTCCTTTTACGATTGCTGTCACTGGTCGCGGATACGATTCGACTTGAATTGCAACATTGTTTCCATAAGGAAACGGGATCTCTACATATACGAGTATGGCCTTCTTCCGTGTGACACTCATTCGTTCCGCCATTGGTCTCCCTCAGAAGTACAGCGGCGTTCTCAAAGCACTAGGCCTTCGCAAGCGCATGCGCACAGTATACCACCCCGTCAGCCCACACATCGCCGGCCAAATTTTTGCCGTCAAGGAGCTGGTCGATGTCCAAGAGGTGGACCAAAAACTCTCAAAGGATGAGCTGAAGGAATTGAGAAAGCCAGAGAAGGGATTCTGGGTTGAGTCAAGAGCGAGAGACGTTAGGGAGGCCGGGCCAAAATTCGAATGATGCTGCTCAAGCAAGAAGGCTTCCACAATTGGCAAATTTTGAGAAAGCCATGAACAGCACGATGGAAAAAGTGTATTGTGTAAAGACAACATGGCAGAGCCGCTGCCGACAAGATACCCAGCGTCAATGCTTTTCAACTGTCCGATTCATCTTGCGAGACTCGGACTGCAAGCCACATTCAAACGGCCGGAAGGGACGACGCGCACGATGATGTGCTGATCAGAATCCCCTTCCAGCGTGGATGTTCACACCACTTCTCCAGGTCTGGAACATTAATTGGAGTTCTGATACGTTCAGCAGCATTTCGGTCAAGGTGGTTTCTGGTTAACAGTCCGCCTGTACTGCATTTGTGGGGGACATTTTGTATTATACTTTGTTACGACATGTACTTTACTGACAAATACGGCTTCTTGTCAAGCAGAAACAATACGATCTGTATTCGTTGTTGCTCACCACTGCTCACTAATGACTATGCCCTTCTCGCCGCAATTTTGCCATGATGGCTCTCCCAGCAGAACTGCCATTGCCCTTTCCAATCTCGCGAGTGATCCAATCGCCAACAGCTGCGACTTTTTCCAAGTCGACACCCGTGTCAACCCCTAGAGAATGGAGAAAGTACACTAAGTCCTCCGTTGCTGAATTACCAGTAGCACCTGGGCTGTATGGACACCCACCCAGACCTCCCACAGCGCTGTCGAAAGTCCGAATGCCATGTTCTAACCCAACCAAAGTATTGACTAGCGCCTGCCCGAAGGTATCATGGAAATGCAACGCAATATCCTCGCTCCTAATCCCAGCTTCTTTCAAGGTCTGAAGGAGTTGCCTTGTCCGAGGAGCGGTTCCCATACCTGTTGTATCCGCCACACTGATTTCGTCAGCACCCATCTCCAATAGTGATGCAGCAATGGCTGCAACCTGGTGCGGATCGGTATCGGGTCCCTCGAAGGGACAGCCTAACGCGACTGAAATATATGCCCGTACCAGTATGTTACGATCACGGGCAGCCTGAATCAGCTCTTTGAAGCGGCTAAGACTTTCAGCGATTGTACAATTTGTGTTCTTCTTGTTGAACGACTCGGTGGCAGCCATGAAAATGGAAATCTCGTGGATCGGCTCAGCCGAAGAGATTGTCTCCTTGGGGCTCTCATTTTGGGAAGGTGAACTCGGTGGCGTAGGGTAACCTGTTGATCCGTTCGGTTTGGCTGCGGCTGAGTCCAAGATCTGGAAGAAGTTGGTAAGACCTTTCATGTTCGGCAATAGCCACTGATAGGTTATGGGGGCCGCAGAAGGGGGCGGCTCGTCAATGACAGACTGCATGATTTGATCCGACGCGGCCATCTGAGCAACCCATTTGGGAGAGACAAAGCTGCCTGCCTCGATGGTATCTAATCCTGTCCCTGCCAGACGTCGTACCAACTCGGTTTTGACGTCTGGCGGGATGACTGACTTCTCATTCTGAAGCCCGTCGCGTGGGCCTACTTCAACGATGCGTACACGATCAGCGAATGTGCGCCTGGAGCTGGTGAAAAGCCTTGTAAGACTTCGCTGTGATGCGGCAACTACACTGGAGAGAGGACGCGATAGACGTGATGTTGCNATGATCAGGAATGATGTAGTCGATGTGCTGCTCAGGTGTCGTAGATCTCGAGGGTGTAAACGTCCCGTGAGGCTCTGCGATGCTTCATATCCTAAGTGAGCGCCCTACTACTGGGTGTTGCAAAACTGCAGACGCTGAGTGTCGGTAGAAAGGTATGCTGTCATGCAGGGTAGCTACGACATACCGAATCTTTGTGACCATTGCTGGTGCCGATCAAGGGCTGCGGGGGAGCTTCAGCCGAGGCATCACGACCTTACGTGCGCTAGCTGCTTACTTCACTGTCAGGTACCGTCCATAGACAGACGAGACGGAAAAATAGGCACCTGGTAAGAGCATGTCGAAAAAGCGTTCCTGCTTTTCTTTGAAATGCACCGTCTACTTCTTCAACCTGTACTCGATCGATTTGTCATGACCAGTATGCTGTTGAGTTTCACAACAACCTATCTGTCGTTTGTGACCCGCTCTTTGGCCTGGGAATGATGATGTGATATTGGTGCATACAGTACATATTGGCTTTCCGTGGGTCTTCTGCGCTACTTCTTCTCCTGTTAGCAATGTCGCTTCAAATGACGAAGTCGGCCCGACCTTATATTGCCTTGCCAGTAATCTGCAAAACCTCGTTGTTCCAGCACATCCGGTGCTTGCGGACTAACAATTACCAATCAAAGTTGGACGTTCAGTGATCGTCTCAAACTTGTTGTTAATCCATCGCCGCATTGGATTTCAATTCATTGGTTATATATTGGTAAATTGGCTACGTTGCTGTGGACAACGACATGCTTCCGGGAATTCAGGCACAGCTATTGCGTTGTGGGCGCCTTGAAAGTCTGAGGTAACGCCGCTCACCTATGCCAGACGACGATATTGATATCTTTTGACCAAGCCACAAGGTATGTATGCTTGACCCCTCACCCCGCTCCTTGATCTGGTTGATAGCATCCATGGTTGACGAACCAAGGCAGTATAAAGTGCAACACACACATATCTAGGCAGGGATGGCATTCTTTTCATCAGCCTGCCTTAAGCTCTTCCAAAACTCGTGCATGCGTGGAAAGTGGGCATTGTCTCTAGAGATCACACTGGATTATTTATAGAGCAAGTATAGACAGCAATGAAGCATGAAACGTTACATCAGCCGTTTCCGGCGAATGCCTTGGGATTATACACATACGAAATCACGATCTGATCAACGGAACTTGGACACGATGACAGCGATAATCAGAATGACCAAAACCGTAATGATTGCAATGGTGACGATTTTGTTGGTAGCCATCCTGTAACGCTGTCAGTCAAAGTTCATGATACGACTTGCTGTCACCATAGTTTAGGGACCCACCTTCTCGCCATTCCCTTCAATGTCTTGTTGCTTCTGTCAGTGTATCCTTCACTTTCTAGCAATGTCGACCGGGTGTGTTCAATGGTTTCCCGTTGCCTGCCAAGGTCTGCAAGCGTGTTTCGACCGATATCTTCGGTCTCGAGAGCAATCCTTTGGCTCTCCCTGAGCCTGCCGCTTGAGCGCTCTAATCTGTCCGTGCCGCCGAGAAGCTGTTGTCGCTGCTCCAGGTGGGGGTCTCCGCTCTCAGGATCATCTTTATAGCGGTTCCCAAACAGCGCCTGTTTATCGCTTTGCAGGTCCTTCAGCTTCCTTTGCACGGTGTCTATGTCGGACTCATGATTGCGAAAGCGCTGGTTGACCTTGAACTTGGAACTCTGCGGTATGTTCTGTTTCTCTAATCGCATCGAATCGAGCAGCTCTTTCGCTTCCTCCAGCGCCCGTTCTGCTTGTGATATGATAGCTTTCCGTTGCTCGCCACTCAGTTCAGCTATCTGGTCGAGCTTCTGCGAAAGATCCGCCTGAACCAGTTTGAGCTCAGCTTCATAGTTCGAGAAGAGCTCGCTACCGGGCTCGGAGTCGGCCATCGTGATTATTGTGCCTGCTCAAGTTTGGTGAGCGGTTTGCTTGAGAGATACAAGCTTGTGGATGCAGATAAAGCGATAAATACGAGATCGAGTTCTATTGCGATGAGCGCGTTCTGTACTGAGACCAAGTAGGAGCCGTCAAGTGAGAGCGCAAGGTAAAGAGTGAGTACCCTCTGTACTGTACTTAGGCAACTGCTTAGCTGAGTAAGCGGGCGGCACTCGTTAAGACAAGATCACGTGACGTTTATTCCTCCATTATTTATGGACCGTATCTAAATGGTTTGAGGTTCAGTATGTAGACACGGTGATCGAAATACCCTCTCTAATATCAAGATAACGTCGATGGCTCTTCAAAATCGACACTGGTATTGAGCGTTCCCAACAAAATAATGGCCCGGCCAATATTGAATCCGGTGTCCGTTACAACACCTCGCCTAAGCCTGTTGAAGCCGGGCCAACTTCACATGTCAAGCCGGAGTCCGCTCCGAAATTCCACTCCTAACTAGTTCATTAGGTCATTAGATATAATTGTACCTGCATTGCTGGCCTCTGATATGCGTCTCAGGTTGACTTGCAAAGACGCGACCAAATTCAAGCTTGAACGCGCCTTTGTCTTGGGAAATGGGAAGCATACCGTACCCTAGGAAGAGGGTTGCCATCATTGGCTCTGGATCTGCTGGTCTAGGAGCGGTTTGGGCGCTGAAGGACACCGCTTTTGATGTCCATGTTTTCGAGAAGAATGCGCGCATTGGCGGGCATACAAACACTCAACCATGGTTGGCTCCAAATGGCGAGACTATTCCTGTTGATACTGGCTTCATCGTGATGAACTCAGCAACATATCCGAACTTCATCCGGTTCCTCGAGCATGTCAACGTGGACACTGTACCGACTGAAATGACCTTTGGGGTCAGCAGAGATAGTGGCAAGTTCGAGTGGAGTGGCGAGGCACAGGGAATCTTTGCACAGAGGCGCAACATCTTCAGGCCCAGTCACTGGAGACTGATATTCGATATCGTGCGGTTCAATCAGTTTTCTCTGGACCTGCTTACGGACAGCGACCATCAATCGCCTGGCACGTCGGAAACCTCGACACAACCACAGAAGTACCCTGACGACCTCACCATTGGCGAGTACCTTGAGAAAGAAGGATATTCACAGTCCTTCAAGGACGACTATCTCATTCCGATGACAGCAGCCGTATGGAGTACTTCACCTGATAAGGCCAGTCTGGATTTCCCTGCACGTACGTTGATTCGATTCATGTGGAATCACCATCTGGTTTCAACCATTGCAGCACGACCTTCTTGGCTCACAATCCCTGGAGGATCAAAGAGATATATAGAGGCAATCCTGAAGAACTTCCCAAAGGGCCGGCTCCATATCCACACGTCATCACCAGTTATCAGTGTTTCCAAATCAGCCAACTCGGGGACTTCGTCAGAAGTAAAATGGGTTAGCAGCGAGACACACGAGACGGATGTCATGGATTTTGACCACGTTGTATTCGCATGCCATGGTGATGAAGTGCTTCCGATTCTCGAAGGCTGTGCTGGATCAAGCTCAAGTGTATCCCCTGAAGCTACTTCTGGTATGGATCCTGCTGAGATCAGAGACATCTTCCAAGCCTTTCAAACAACGCCCAACAAATGTTATCTACACTCTGATCTCTCCCTCATGCCACGGAGGCGAGCGTGTTGGACAGCTTGGAACTACCTGACGACCTCGACACCCTCCAAACAATCGCATCCTGCTGATGTCAGTCTAACATACTGTATGAACATCCTGCAACATTACCCGGAGGAGAAATACGGTCCAGTGCTTGTCACAATGAACCCTCCTCATCCACCGCAACCATCACTGACTCAAGGGGAATATTCGTATGAGCACCCACTCTATACCCCAGCGGTCATTGCCGCGCAAGCCCGTCTGGAACAATTGCAAGGCAAGAACGGCCTCAGCTTCTGCGGTGCCTGGACCAAATATGGGTTTCACGAGGACGGCTTCAGCAGCGGTCTGAAGGTCGCAACGCAACAACTCGGGGCCGAGTTGCCGTTCGAGTTCATTGACTCTACTTTTTCTCGAGGTCACCAGCCGACGTTAGATTGGCAGGATCACATTATTCGTGTGCTGCTAGTGATCATGACACAGATTCTGCAGATCATTGAGAGAGTTATTGGCTTGCCAGTGGTGAGCCCATTTGCTTCACTGGTAGAAGCCTTAGGTACAGCGTTGTTGGACCTTGCAGAAGAATCAGAGCTGCTAAAGGATGCACCTTGAGGCAAGGACTTGAATCAACTCAATAGACATATGGCTGTGTGAGATGAGGACCTATTACCTAGGTACTTGCGATTTGGTGCTGTAATTTAATACCTACTGTACCTAGGTAGGTACCGATTTAGGAATATGATCCAATATTGATTATGTAATATCAGAGTCGCTTCGTCTTCAAGCCGGCGCATTGCTTCCCATTCTGTTCGTCGTCTATCAACATACAATCGACCATACCTTTTGCAACATGCTCTCGATTAGGTCTAGAATACTACTACAATCAGGCCGTGCGCTGCGAAGGACCGGGTCTGCCTCTCGTGCGTTTTCGGCTGGCCAGACGTCGAAGTCGTCATGGAGCCCGCAGCCTGCGCCACCGAGGCTACCCAAGGAAGAGCAAGAGATCTTCGAGAAGCTCCAGCAGGAATCTACGGGCGCATTCAGCACGCCTTTGTCTGAGCGCGAAGTACTATTGAGTAGCCAGGATCAGAAAACTGGGGCTGATACTTCGGAAGCGGATAAGATGTTGGAGTTGCTGCATGAGCGGGCAAGGCTTGCTGCGAAAGGTGATGGCGAGGAGCTACACCCACACGTACGGAGAGGTGTCGCTCCTGAGTTTGAGGGCGAGACCAACCCAAAGACTGGAGAGGTTGGTGGGCCCAAGAATGAGCCCATGCGATGGGGTGCTGAAGGGGACTGGAGCTATAACGGACGTGTCACGGACTTTTGAAGCGCATTCGATCGTACTGGCATTCTAAAGAAGAGAGGCCACTTGATAAGAAGATGGACAGCGTCCATCGACAGCTACAGCTTCAGGTCTGCATCAACATTGTACTTATTGTGCTCGCACATCACAAGCACTTCACCGTCACTCTCGCGCTTCATGACGCCTTTCAGCAAACACATCCGTTTGCCAGCTTGGATGATCTGTACAATAAAATTCAGCCTTAAATGATACCCACTGTTTTCCGACATTGATGTTGTGTCATACCTCTGTCTCCAATCGCACCATTTCGCCTTCCTTGACAGGCCGCAGGTACACGCAGTTTAGAGTCCGCGTAGTTCCCATCGACACCCAGAAGTCTGGTGTCCTGCTAATAAGGAACAGCGTCCACGTGGTAGCCACGTCGAGGATGGCTGCAGCTGCACCACCATACAGGCCGCCGACAGGATTCGCGAACTGATGCTGGATGGGGAATACATAGTGCACTGATGCAGCCGTATCCGACAGCTTCTCTGCCTTGGCAATCTTGACGATTTCAAGCCACGGAAGTATGAACTGCTTGACTGGGTCCTTTCGAAACTAGAGTCGACATTTCACATGTGAGCATACCAGAATTGGCTGCTTCGTATGGAGACGAAATATTGACACGCACCTTGGTCATCGATATGCCATTTTGCAGGTACTTGACCATCTTGTCAGGCCATGGTGCTGGATCAGTCCTTGTCGCTTCGTGCAGCTGCAGGAACTCCTTGTCTGTCGACATGGGGCCGAGAAATGCCAATTGTGCTGCGGTGCAAGGGATGGTACTGAGAAGGGCAGCGCTGCTCTTTACGATCAACGGCGATGTGCTAATACTTGCAAGCACAGAACCAGTTCTGCCCAGAAGATATTATAATAAATCGCAAGACACCAAAACAACTGCGTTGTGTCCTTGGTGTAGTTACATAGGCATCACAGGTAGTTGCATCGAGGTAGCAGAGTAATGGGATGTAACCCACAGTCGACCAACCAAGCGTTGTCCCGAAGCTCAGGCGTGAGGCTGATGTCTGTTGCTCGTCACACCTGCACGAGATGTATTCGGTGGCACTGTACAAATCACTCGGTCCTCCAACAAGGCACCATCAAAGAGGCACAAAGCCACCCGTGTTCGAGACCTTTTATGTAGTGTTCCCCAGGAGCTTTCACAGCAGTACCTGGGGAAGATATACTGGAAGGTATCGTATACGCCACCTGCGTAGCCCTTGCGGCTGTGTTGCCTTTCTGGGCCTTGTCTTGTGTTATCTAACGTTGGCCTGAAAAGGTTACAAGTTGTGCATAATCTGCCTCTATCGCATACATACTCTACCTTTTACTTTGTTTTCAAGCAGAAGGATGGACTCAAAGGGGTTGCTTCGTGCTGCTGCGAGGTAACGTCACATTCCGTGTGGGCCATGTCTCGCCCTCGTCGACCTTCTTATCTCCGCTCGCTGTCCTCGTACACGAAGAAAAACAAGCCTCGTCTATATGTTGCGCTCTACCCACGAGGCGGCAGCGACTCGTCCTTCACATCAACCAGTGACTGCGATGCTTACCACTGGGCTCTGGTGGTAGGACCTCAGACGGCCTCCCGTGAAGACCCTGGGACTCGCTACCACCTAGCCCATTCTTCTACGACACACCTGGCAGATGCACGCCGGGCTCCTGTACAATCGCTGGTGTACGAGGAAAACGACCTCCCGTCGACGCCTAGCGCGCAAACAGCGCTCGTTCGAATAGCCGTCGCCAAAGTCATCAATGAAAGCTACCTTCGCGGTGTGTTACGATCGGTTCCCGTCTCTGAGGATGGCATACACGATTCCTGCCTGAAGTGGGTTCGCAATGCTTTCATTGCGTTGCACGAGGATCATGCCTGTCTGAAAAGCTATCTTGATAGGTACGATTGGAAGGAAGTGGAGATGACAGCCAGAGAGTACTGTAAGAGGAAAAGGGAGCAGCGTCGCTGGATTGATACAGATGGACCGTGGAATATTGGCAACATCAGCACATATACATTCTGGGAAAACAGAGAGACAATGCCGTAAGGTGTATGGTGAGGGCCGTACATGACTTTGTGATGAGAAGATGAAAAAGACAGAGGTGACGATGAAGATCGAATGATGTTACAACATACAGTACATATATTCTTGACACGAGGAATATGTCCGGCAAATGTCCAGATATTGCGTGGAAGGGTTTGATGAATTCAAAGTATAAACAGTAAGACATTGGAACAGCGTCGCAGTGCTTCAATGCTCTCGTCTCAACCTACAGCATGCTCAATGCGTATTTGGGGGTGTTCTGGTCGGATTTAGTGTCCCCTATAGCCGTTGCCCCGCCATTTCAAGGATTCCAGACCTACCAGATAGAAGTACAGTACCTTAATTTGATCAGATAGAGAGGGTAGGAACCTTCTCCATAGAGCTGTACATCTCTTCTATCCTGGTTTGATCACTGAAGGTTGCAATCAAGTCTAAAATGTCGTCCCACAGTCACTCACACGAGGGAAATGGCCATTCGCATGCTGCAGGCGGTGACCACGGCCACACCCACGAGGTTCTCGACGGTCCAGGAAGCTTTCTCGGGAGGGAGATGCCTATTATCGAGAATCGTGACTGGACTGACAGGGCCTTTACCATTGGGATAGGAGGGTAAGTAGCCCTGGCAGGCTCTCGTCCCTATCAAAACCAAGACGGGATGCCATTTGAACAGAAGCTAATGTGGACCCTATTCTCCAGACCAGTCGGCTCCGGAAAAACCGCTTTGATGCTCGCCTTGTGCCTGGCCCTGCGAGACAAGTACTCTATAGCCGCAGTCACAAACGATATCTTCACCCGAGAAGACTGCGAGTTTCTCACCCGCCACAAAGCACTGCCAGCTGAGCGCATACGAGCCATCGAGACTGGTGGCTGTCCACACGCTGCTGTGCGTGAAGATATCAGTGCCAACCTGGCCGCCCTCCAGGACCTACACAAGGAGTTCAACACACAGCTTTTGCTGATTGAAAGTGGAGGTGACAATCTTGCTGCCAACTACAGTAGAGAATTGGCGGATTTCATCATCTACGTCATCGATGTCAGTGGAGGTGACAAGATTCCGAGGAAGGGCGGGCCAGGGATCACACAGAGTGATCTGCTGGTTGTGAACAAGACAGATCTCGCAGAGATTGTAGGAGCTGACTTGAATGTCATGGATAGAGACTCGAGGAAGATCAGGGAGGGTGGACCAACAATATTTGCGCAAGTGAAGCACGGTAAGGGAGTGGATTACATCGTCGACTTGATCCTCAGCGCTTGGAAAAGCAGTGGAGCTGCGTCGGCCAGCACTGGGAGTCGCTAGCCTCCAAAATTGCCAGATTTCTACTTGATAGATACGATGCCATACGTGGAAGGACCGTTCTCCTTTGCGGCCTGCTCCAACAGTGGAATACGGTAGCGGGCTGCCAACCCTGAAAAGGTGTGGTTTCTCATTGGCTCTCAGTAGCGTCAGAACTGTTACGGCTGGACAATGTCCTCTTCGCCTTCTCGTAAGCGCTTCCAGGAGCTGATCCAGCAAGCTTCATTTTCTCGGTCATCCACTCCACCGTACTCTTCTTGTTCTTCGCCTCTACCTCCTGTTCCAGTTTCTCCACATCTTCCTCGCTAAGATCTTGCTTGCTCGAACCGCCACCATGTTGCTGCTGGGCCGATTCACGCTTCTCGACCTCTTCCTCTTCTTGTCGTTCAAGCTGATATTGCTCCTGTCTTAATTCTTCGAGGTCGACAGCATCAAAGTTGAGCTTCTTCAACACCGGTCCGGTTGCGCGCCTGTACAAGGTGTGTCCTTTGACAATGTCACTCACGTCAACATTCTCAATCCCTTTCACATTGGCGATGGGCTGCAACCCGGCAACGCTTAACGAGATACTACTGCTTCGATGGAGGAAACCCAAGATGTAGTCTTGTGTGCTGTAAGCATTGACAACTCGGCCAGTGACCACGGCTCGAATACGCCTCCACTCGGCGCTACTCGTTTGAACAGGGGCCCCCATCAGGACGATGTTCTCGATGAGGCCGAAAGCCTTCCTGTTAGCAAGCTCTTGGCAGCAGGCGAATATTACCTTTGCGCCGAGAGAGTACCCGATGAGCGTCACCGGTCTTTCGCCTTGAGCTTTGTTGATCAGGGCATCTGCCAACACCTCGCCTGCGTTCTGTGCACGGTAGCTGGCAACGCTCCAGGGGTTGTCTATCACCCGACTGGCCTTGACGAGCGCAAGCGGCCATAGGCCGGCGCTGAGTGCACCGAATACCGTTCTCTTGATGATCTCGGATTTGGCAAAACCCCAGGCGGCCGAGGTAACCATTGTCGAGAGCGCATTTCCTAAGTTCATCAAAGCTTCCAGTTCAAACCGGAGGGCAAAGCCTTCGATGTCGATCCCCACCACTTTCCAAGGCTCCACAACGTCTTCTTTATCCCCCAGCCAGCCAGAGATTGCAATCGCAACTCTCAACCGTCGATATTCCTTTTCAATTTTCCGCGGACGGTGGTATGCTCTGATGGGCAAGAAGGCGAAGTCTTCCACAGTTCGCGCGTATTGATCCATCACCTTACTTGTCATGCGACCTCCGTAGGCACCAAAGAGGCCGCCAACAAGAACACTGCTGCCCGCCAATGCTCCCAGATAGCCAGCAGCAGCTGTGGCACCCAACCCAAGCCCGCCCATAACAGTGCCTATCCCGGCAGCAAGAAAAGGCGCTGCTAGGCCACCAGTGACACCTATCAAAACGGCACCTCCGACTCCTGCCAGGCCAACTTTCCACTTCCGAGAGGTGGAATTTTGCTCTTTTCTCCTCTGCGTCTCCTCATCCGCATTCATAGTCTCAGCTGCAGTAAGCAGTCCTCTCGCTACTTTGCTCTCGTCTTCCATGAGAACACTGGTGGAGAGTCCGAGAGAGATGGTGATATGAAGCAGCAATGTCCTTGATTCGGCGTGATAGTGCTCCAAGCTTAAGAGGAGTAGTAGCAATGAATGTACTATCAGAGTTCGCTTCTCAACGGGAAGCTCCAACAGCTCGTTCTCTACCGGGGGGTATAATATTTTCAAGGCATCGTCAACTTCAGCATTTTGCTTCATGGTAGCTGGGGTTTGTAGAACCGGGTCTGACTCAGGGTCCTTGGTCTGTGGCTTTGCATGTTGCGCTTCTTCCTGCGCAACACTTTTGGAATTGACTACTTCGCCAACTCTTTGTATCATGCCGTCTCTCCAGTCATCGAAATGTTCCAGAGCAGCTAATTTCAAGCTGACCATCCTTTCCTCGGCCACCTCCTTCTCGCGCTTGCCCAAGTCTTCCTTTTGCTTCTTGACGAGCCGCTGTACTTGCTCGTATCGTTCCTCATCGCTGAGAGCTGATAGGTCCACGATCTCGCCCTTTTCGTTTTTCAAGGTTGCAAACAAGTCTTCTTGTTTGCCCGTCTCTGCTGGATTGAAGGCGTCCGAGATGCGTTTTCGCATACACTCTGCACAGTCGGCTATGAGGATCGTGAGGTTGGCGCGATCGTCTTGTGTTTCGAGAATGGTTGTAAGAGACTCGCCCTCCTCTTCTGGCGCTTGAGCACCGGCATCTTGTGGCTCTTTGCTGGAGAAGGCAGAAGTAGCTTTACTGAGAAATCCAGACATTGCAACTGGCCAGCAGAGCACTCGTTCGTCGGTCTAAAAAGTGCAGTGAGCTATCTTGGAGGACCTTGGTCGCGTAGGTGTAGTGGAGTAAACACACACAATAGTGTGTAATGGCATACCTACCCACACATACAGTAGGTACCTACCTGCCTGGGTAGGTACGCAGAGAGGGGACCTGCTCAAACATCAACTACGTCATCGCCTCGCTTGCCCTTTGGCAACGCAAGGCGGGAACCTTGAGAGACGGGCATGTGAAACAAGGCATTTCTTGGCGGCATGTGAGCCCCAAGCCGGACAAAGCCTCCGCATGCGCATACCAAACAGCATATACGTACACTGTACTGCAGGCGTGGAAGGCTAGCTGGCGATCTTGTAGACCTTCGTGCTATGCATATAAAAGATGATCAGCCATTAGATCCCTCGTATCTCAAGAGCCCGCCAGAATGCTCGGAACAGCACCAACATCACCTTCTCAGCCAAAGCGGCTGTCTTTGCGGCCCCAATGGCGAGGCAGTCGTCTCTCGTTCGTCGCCTCCATTGCTCCCACACCGGGAGCTAGTCCAGTCACAACAATGGCGGATTCTCCTCTGACGCAGCAGAACCAGCCAGAAACGGTCTATGAGCCAAAGATTGTTAGCCTATACGCATCTCTCGTCGACCGTGCCAACGATGTTGATGCCCTTGACGAAGGGTTTTGGCGGGAATTCTTTCTCTTGAAACAAGACCTCCCTCGGCTACGACAGAGCTTGGAGGAGGTAGACGCTGCGTTCTTGTTAGACCACCAACACATACCCCAGCGGTTTTTGGATCATGCAATGGCCGCGATTGGATCTGGTCAATCCTCGTCAGAAGAAAATGCTCTAGATGTAAGCAATCGTCAGACTGGCCGGTAGGGCGGGTTGCATTGATTGATCAAGGCCCTTACAGTTTTCTTCGCCGTCGTGCTGAGTAAGAAGTATGCCAATCCCACTGCAGACATCATCGAAGTATTTGCTGGGTTGGACAGAGTCGACGATGTCTTCAACAATCTTGCGAGCACCATCGACGACTTGATTCAGCAAGGTCGCAGTAGTAAGTACAGTAGGTTTACAATATAGATTTGGCACCGCTAAACCTAATCGCAACAGCTGTTATCAAACAGAAGGCCGTTCGAACCATCATCGCCCTGGTATCGGGAGGGTATGGGACAGCCCTCGTCTCTTACTTTATCAACCGCGATCTCTTCCCGACCCTAGCGAAGGTATGTGCCACGTGATAGTCGCATTGAGTGAGCAGAGGCTGAAGATGTTGACAGCTTGTCCTTGAACTCGAGGATCCGCTCCAAGCGTCCGAGCCCATACTTTTGATTGGGCTTCTCGCCAACTTTCAGAAATTTGAGAGTCCAAATATCTACCGAGAACGACTCTCTGGTTTGAGCGATGAGGGTGTCATTGGAAAGTCTGTGGAGTCTTTCGGGTGGACGTGCGTCTTGCTCCGCAATTACTACGTTGCAATTTCGGACGATACTCCTACTACCTGGAGCTTGACAGGCACCCTCTCTGGTACCTTATCCTATGTTGGACTGGGGAGTCTGACTGGTGTCAAAGCTGCACCGCCATTGCTCACAGAGGAGCAACAGCGCGAACTCTTCTTTGAGCAACCGAACGCCCAGGCGGCTTGCCTGCTATCGCTTTATGACTTCGCACTGAACAGTGCCCAATTTCGGACCAGCCTGATAGGCCATCCAGCGACCGACAAGTCTGTGACGGGTCCGTTTGGTAACTTCCTCTCATTTACATCGTATCTATACGAGCACGCCTACCGCAATGCAAGGTCCGAGCTATATGCCCAGCTCACCCTGCTAATTCTTCTTCTCCTGGTCGAGGATGTGGCAGCTGCGAAACTACTATGCGAAACCTCTTCAAACATTCGCCTCTGTCGCCAAAGACCACCTCACCTGCCGTTAGTGTCGCAAGAGCGTTCCTTCTCTGCTGCGTTGATAGACATTCTCATTGATGGTCTGAATCACAATTTACGAAAGCGGCTCGACACTACATTCATCAATGGGATCTTGACGGTCTTATTGCGGCTGCTCACACACTTAGCGAAGACCAATACCAAACTATCATATCACTGGTCAGAACTTTGGCGCAGCCTGCTTAGTTTTGTGCGATTCCTCACGACTTACGCTGATGACCTGAAAGCACTCCATGGAACCGATGATGTGATCCAGTCGCTTATATCTGTGCTGGTCCTTGCCATGTCGACTGGTGAAAGTTTCTTACCCGACAACGCAAGCTACGACGACTTGTTCTACAAGCTTGTAGAGAACGGCGAGATACTGGCACTACTCCGAGGCAAGTATGCGCTTGGAAAGGCTGGTGACGAGCACAGCCCTATCGGTACTTTGGTAGCTGTCTCCAAGCATTACCAAGAGATCATTGAAAGCCGGCATAAGGGTAAAGCAGTCCATCTCACACCACGAGAAGTGAGCAAGATCATTAAGGATGGTTACGAGACCCTTTCAATTGAGGCTCGAGAGGACCTGTATCATGTCGATCACTACAGAGAGTCGAAACATAAGGTAACTCTGAAGAAGACAGTACGGGTTGTCGTTGCCGATGCGAGCGCAGTGGCCGCTTTGACTGAATAATCCGGGGAACTTGAAGTCTTGTGGCTGCAGACATCACGGTGTCATGATGTGCACGCTCACCACTGAACAGATACTGATATGTAGCACTGAAGGTAGACTTTTGACTCCGAACGTCTGTGGGTGCCATTCCAGTCCACACAACTGAGGTGTTTGATAAATCAAGTTGGATTCCCTCAATAAAGCGACGTGCATACTGTAGGGAGGCGTGAAATGTTTATATAAGGCTGCTTTGGTGACTGTGTGACTGGTGGTGGCTTACTCAGGTGTACGATGTCAAACAACTGGAGAGGATGAAGTGACATGACTCGAAAGGAAGTAGCGTTAGTGTGTGAAACCTCAGGCATCCACACGACTGAGGTGAGCGGGCCGCGAATGTCTTGGCGTCGAAATCCGAATCCACACACCAATGCGTGTCTGGGGAAATCTTGCGCGAAATCTTGTTGTATTCTTTTCATAGCGAATTTCAAGGCAACGAC
Source organism: Leptoxyphium fumago (assembly GCA_001660795.1). Lineage (NCBI taxonomy): Eukaryota > Fungi > Ascomycota > Dothideomycetes > Capnodiales > Capnodiaceae > Leptoxyphium > Leptoxyphium fumago. The sequence continues at coordinate 9,889 of LSHF01000039.1, read as the reverse complement.
GCCGTTCACAGCTACCATCTTGATCCCACCTGCCATTATCAACGCAGGCCAATATCCGTCAAGATGAAGCTCAACATCTCCTACCCAGCCAACGGCACCCAGAAGCTGATCGATATCGAAGATGAGCGCAAGCTCCGTGTCTTCATCGACCGCCGTATGGGCCAGGAAGTTCCAGGTGACAGCGTCGGCGATGAGTTCAAGGGCTACATCTTCCGCATCACTGGTGGCAACGACAAGCAGGGTTTCCCCATGAAGCAGGGTGTCATGCACCCAACCCGTGTGCGCCTTCTTCTCGCCGACGGCCACAGCTGCTACCGCCCACGCCGCACTGGAGAGCGCAAGAGAAAGAGTGTTAGGGGTTGCATCGTGGCCTTGGACCTCTCAGTCCTTGCCCTTTCCATCGTGAAGCAGGGTGATGCGGATATCCCGGGCTTGACCGACACCCACCACCCCAAGCGTCTTGGTCCAAAGCGTGCGACCAAGATCCGCCGTTTCTTCGGCCTCAGCAAGGAAGACGATGTGAGTGCTGCCCCTTGTGGCCTCTATTTCCTCTTCGCCAGCCTCATCACAATGTGCCGCCATCCATGGCCACGATGAGGCTGAGTCTGAGCGTCAATAGACAGTCCCGTGTGATGTGAACTGACATGGTCTCCCCAATATAGGTCAAGAAGTACGTCATCCGTCGTGAGGTCCAGCCAAAGAAGGAGGGCGCAAAGCCATACTTCAAGGCCCCACGCATCCAGCGTCTGGTTACTCCCCAGCGTCTCCAGCACAAGCGCCACAGAATCGCACTCAAGCGCCGTCACGCCGAGGCCGCCAAGGATGCTGCCGTAAGTCGAAGTCCCATGAAATCTAAATCTGTGGCTTGAACGTCGCTAACCTATTTACAGAGCGAGTACGCCCAGATTCTGCACAAGCGTGCCGCCGAGCAGAAGGAGAAGGAGACCGAGATCAGGAAGAGGCGTGCTTCTTCTCTGCGCAAGTAGATCCTTCAACGAAACGTTTAGATTGCGGGATTGCAACCTCTTATGATGGCTCTACGATCTGCAATGTCCACTTGTCCTGGCATGTAGCGAAGTTCAGGGCGTTGGTAGCTTCCACCCAAAAAAGAAACCACTTGTGTTGGCTCCTGTTGAAGTTTCATGTTGGCCGTTGACGGCCTTTACGCGATATGTGTATATTTTTCTCAATGTCTGCCTAATCTCTGAGAAGCTGGCTATGCAATACAGCTCCAGATTTGATCTGCTCTACCGCCAGTCCATGTACACCGTGATTACCTATCGAGAATATACTACAAAGTGCCGTGCAGTAGACGCGGCAGAGCGGCAGGGACCGAATCTGTGCTGGCCAGTCCAGTGTCATCTAATGACGCTAGCGGCTGCCCCGCGAAAAAAGTTCCCTACTACAGCTTCTTTATGTCTTCGTTTGCGCAGCGGTTGCACGCCATGAGCGACTACTTGCTCTCGCAGCGCGACCTCTTGTCAACCTCTTAGTTTTGTGCGTTCAAAAGCTCGCACCTTCGTCTACCTATGTCGGGATAGGTGTGAGACTGGTTTTCTTCCTCCCTTCCTAGCGGCATCACGATACAGACAGCAGCGTCGACAGCCAAAGCCATACTTTAATCCAAACGAGTGCGAGTCGTCGATCGATTCGGTGTTGGCGGAAAGAGTCATGGCGACCAACTCAATCAAGCTCCTCACTGGCAACAGCCATGGGCAGCTCGCAAAGCTTGTAGCCGACCGGCTCGGCATCGAACTGGCCAAGATTATGGTGCTCCAATACTCGAACAACGAGAGCAGCATCAGCATTGGAGAGAGTGTGAGAGACGAAGATGGTATGCATCCGAAAGCGGTGGTGACATGGTATCAAAGGCCTCGAAGCAATCCAGTGGAGCTGACCGTGTCTCGGCAATGTAGTCTTCATCATCCAGTCGACCGAACCGGGCAACATCAACGACGGGATCATGGACCTGCTGATCCTGATCAACGCATGCCGCACCGCTTCGGCGCGGAGGGTCACGGCTGTGCTGCCCAACTTCCCGTACGCACGGCAGGATAAGAAGGACAAGTCCAGGGCGCCTATCACAGCGAAGCTGATGGCGAACATGCTGCAGACGGCGGGTTGCAACCACGTGATCACGATGGACCTGCACGCCAGCCAGATCCAGGGCTTCTTCAACGTGCCGGTGGACAACCTGTACGCCGAGCCCAGCACGCTGCGGTGGATCAGGGGCAACCTGGTGGTGCAGGACTGCGTCATCGTCTCGCCGGACGCCGGCGGCGCGAAGAGGGCGACGAGCATTGCGGACGGGCTGGACCTCGGCTTCGCCCTGATCCACAAGGAGCGCCCGCGCCCGAACGAGGTCTCGCGCATGGTGCTGGTCGGCGACGTCAAGGACCGCATTGCCATCATCGTAGACGACATGGCCGACACCTGCGGCACGCTCTGCAAGGCGGCGGACGTCGTGATCCAGCACGGCGCCAGGCAGGCCATCGCCATCGTCACCCACGGCATCCTCAGCGGCGACGCCATCTCGAAGCTCAACAGGAGCAAGCTGTCTAAGCTGGTCGTCACAAACACCGTCCCTCACGAGGAGAAGAAGAAGCTTTGTGACAGGATCGAGACGATTGATATCAGTCCCACGGTAAGTGGCTCGAGTCTTCCTCCTTCCTGCTGCATGTTTTGCAGCTTCGTGGTTCATCTAGCTGACTTGCAATGTAGCTTGCCGAGGCCTGCAGGAGAACACACAACGGCGAGAGTGTCTCGTTCCTCTTCAAGCACGCTCCTCTCGATTAAATTATGCTGCCTCAAATGGGCCGGCACACGCATAAAGCCACTGCAAGTCTGCGAGAGGAGACTTTTCCGGGGGCGGCAATGAGTCTAGACGTGAAGCGCTCGAGATGATTGTACAATGATACCAACGGCTACGCATATATTGATTTTTTCTACTTCTGTTAAGCTCTCACAGGATTTGATGTCGCTTCCCATTTCTGCGAATAATGACTGCATCCAAACACTTTCATCCCGAGGCCAATCCCTCATATATTTTGGCCGAGTTTGTCATAGAGGGTCGACATTGGAAACTGTACCCGAATCAAAGGAAGTAACATACTAGGGGCGACATTGGAAAGCAATCAACGTCCTGTCACTTCTCGAGACCATAGCTTAGAACATCCAGGCAAACGTACAGTATTGGAAGACGGGAAGCACGTAGACAGTAGCTGCAAGATGTCCTTCCCCCCATCTCCAGCCAACCACCCTCCCAGATGCACGCATACAGTTACCTACCTACGAGCTGTCAAAGTCACGACATGCAGCTGCTCCCCTCGCTTCACGTGTGCAGAATGCAGAGCGCAGCGTGCAGCATGCGGCGTACGACTCAGTGCTCAGTGCTCAGTGTGCTTTGTATGCTGCCGCTGTGTGCGGCAAGCATGTACAGTACATGTAGTATGTGTGCACTGGCCGCTGCAGCTGTAGCAGTTCATCTCTTGTACTTCGCCACCGTCTTGTTGCCGGTGGGACGGGCGGGCGAGAGGAGGGCGGCCTGTTGCATGCCTGCCCACGGACGATCGGTTCTTCCCAGGTAACCCAGACAGGCCGGCCAGGATGTTGGATTGTATGACGGACGGACGGGCGGGCGGGCGGACGGGCGGCTCTGCCCAGCAGCCCAGCCCCAACCGGCCCGTGTCGTGTTCGGTCATGTCCGTGTTATGGATGGCATCAGAAATCCCGTCCCGAGCAGAGACAGACGCTTGAGATCTACCTATACCCACCTACGTGGCTTTGCCGGGTGGTAGATAGGTACGGACCAACCTGTCCAGCTAGATACCCCTCTGCCCTCCTACCTTACCTACCCCTACCTCCATGTTCCGTATCCGCCTTTGTATTCGTCTCTGTACCTGCGCGTAGACCTCTCAGGCACAGGCACACGCTTCAACCACAGCTACCTCCTCTCGTTCAGCCAGCAGATCTATATAACCACCCGGAAATTGGTCGTAGAGACGTATGGATATGAAAATAAAAAATAAAAGTGGAACAAGGTCCAAATTTTTGTAGGGTAGCTACACATCCAGATAGGTTTAAAAAAGGGCTTGCGCGTAAGCACAACACTTCTCCAAAAATAAAAAAGAGACAGAAACATTCGAGGTTCATACCATGCGATTTGGCACGCAAGGGGAAGATTCGGCAGCCGTCAGAAACATAGTAATTCGTTCAAAAAAAGAAGCTTAGTCACAATGGAACCCAAATGAAGCAAGAACAAGAAAAAAAAACCATCCCCTTCACTGTCGTCCAACCGTGAACTGTTCAAAATGAATGATGTTCAAAGGGTAAAGTCGTCTCTCAAGCTTGCTGTGCTTGTTGAGCAGGTGGCTGCTGCGTCTCGTATGACACATTGGCACCGTTGACCTTTGGACTGTTTCTAGTGCTGCCATGTTTCGACCCAGCCTTCTTCTCTTCATCTCCACTGTCATCATAATTATCGTCGATTTCAATCTTGCGCGCGGCCGGCTCATAGACAGGTGGTGTCTGAGGCGCCTGGGTTGCCGGCTGGGATGGTGGAGGTGGTGGAGGCGGCGCACGAATGTCCTCCTGAGGTGGCTGTGCAGACATGCGAGGAGACTGGTTGGTGATGTTCTGCATAGAGGGAAGTGTGGGTGGGTGGTGGGCAGCCTCTGATGGATGGTAGGTCGAAGGGGGACGTTGGTCGTCGAGGCGTCTCAACTCTGACGGACTTCTGTTTGGTGGTGTAGCAGCGTGCTGTGGGGGGCTGGGCCTGTGCATCTTGATCTCGTCAAGACGTGACCGAGTTTCTTCGCTTGCTGGCTTCTTCACACCAATCGCACCGCCATCATCCTCCCACTCCCTCAGCCGTTTCGGTGGTACACTCGAGACTCTCTCTTCGCGTTCACGTGCGGCAGCGGCTGCGGCAGCAGTGTCGAGACCGGCATGTGTGGAAGATGGAGTAGCAGCACCGGGATGCAGAGGAGCGCCAGAAATGGGATGCGCCTCATATGGGGTACGAGGGTATCCTACGGTCGGTGAGGGCGCGGTATTGCTGGCCAGTGGCCTCAGATCAGGAGCCTGCTGCTGTGGTGAGGATTGCCTCAGGTAGGGTGGCATTGGGGTAAGATGGGGGGTGCCTAGGTTTGCAGTTGGGGGNCGGTGGGGGTGGACCGAAGGTTGGTCGGCCCTGTGGTGGAGCTGTAGGTTGCTGTTGCTGCTGCTGCTGCTGTAGCGGAGGTGGAGGCGGTGGGATGGCAGTTTGGATGGGAGGTGCTTGGGCATGATGGATCGATGTCTGATATGGCGCTGGGGTAGTGTGCTGGTTCTTTGGCGAAGGTGACAGACCCCTATGGACCGGAGGTGCAGGGCGCAGTGGTTCAGCGAAGGTGCGAGCTGCCTCTTGGCGAGGGCTAGCCTGGCGAGGTGGTAGTGCCTGTGGTGGCAAGGTCTGAGGAGGCTGCGTCGGCGGTAGGGTAGGACGGTCGCGGCTGTCGTAAGGGTTGACAGGGGGAGGTTGCACTGGAGGGTTCTGGAGCTCGACCAAGCGATTCTGACCCCAGTTTGTACCTGCAGCCAATGGTGGCGGTGGGGGACCTGGTGGTGGGCCATTCTGCGAATGGGCATTCCACTGGGGTCCTGGAGGACCACCTAGAGCGCCAGGCTGGTAGGCCTGTGGGTGAACGTCCTGGGGTAATGGTGCTCCAGCTTGGTTTGGAAGGCCGGTGGTTGGCTGGCCCTTGAGCAATGCCAAGCGTGCCTTGATATGTACATTAGAAGGGTCAAGATCGGCGGCCCTGCTGTATGCATCGAGGGCGTCTGTGGTCTGGTTGTTGCAAGATTCATACTGAAAAGAATGTGTTAGCCGATGAGATCAGAGAAATATTGTTATAGTGCCGAGTATTGGAGTGCATACCAGAGTTCCGAGGTCATACCAGACCTCTGAGATGTTAGGGTTCAAGCGGATGGCGCGTGAATACGCATCAAGGGCGTCACGGTATTGATTGATCTGGTAATAGAGGACGCCGATGGAGCACCAGAAGGTTGGGTTTCGGCCGTCACGGTACACTGCCTGTTGGTATGCCTCATAGGCCTTGGGATACTTCTGCTGTGACATGTAACATCTGCCGAGGAGATACCAGCTTTGAGCGTCGGTTTGATCTGGATCTGTGTATCAGCGCTGGTTCACGAGGTTCACGAGAGCTTCATCACTCACCTGATGCCACGGATTTCTCCAGGTATTCGATCGCTTGCTCCTGACTGGCAAAGCTTGTGCTCTGTTGATGGTGAAGCCAGCCCAGCTGCTGCAGGACCTTAGCATGGTTGGGATCTCTTTCGAGGACGCGGGTATAGGCTGCCTTGGCCGAATCGTACTGTGATCGCGCGTTAGCAGGGAATGACCACCAGTGAAGAGAGGGATGATCCTTGATATACGCACGTCCTTCTGTTGCTCGTGTACATGTCCAATCTGGAACCAAATATCCTCTTCGCTGAGTGGCCTCGGTGGGTCAGAGACTATGTAGCGGAAGCACTGTGAATGTGTCAGTAGGGGAAGGTTGCGAAAGTAAAGGGTCGGTGGATGCGAACCTCCAAGCTCTGTTGGAACTTCTGCTGCTGCTTGTATATTATGCCCAAGCGGAAGTAGATCTCGTTCGCCTTCTCAAAGCCAGGCTCCATGCGCATGACCTGGGAGAAGGCCTCTTCGGCATGTTCGAGAGAGCCGTATCGGTCGTAGAGAATGCCAATGCCATACCACAGCTTGGGCTCCTTTGGATCTGGAAGATGGTAGAGGGCTTGTTGGTAGGCAGAGTAGGCCTGCTGGAGATCATCCATCATGAGATAGCAGTGGCCGAGACTGCTCCAGACCTCGCCATTGTTCTGGTCAACCTTGAGGATCTGGCGCAGATACTCGACCGCATTGGTGAACTGGTCCTTGGAGCGCAGGATGTAGGATATGGCCATCATGGCAGGGACAGACCACTGGTTGAAGTTCATGGCGTGCTCGTAGGCAGCAGTTGCGCCGTCGAGGTCGCCCATGGTCTCGCAGAGGTTTCCAAGCTGGATCCATACCGCCTCGTTCAGTGAGGTGAGCACCTGGGTGGGTGTCTTCTGTGGCTGCTGGGACGGCTGGTGCAGAGGGATGGTGCCGTTAGGATGCGGGCGAACGGTCGGCGGTGGAGGATACTGCTGCGGTTGATGATGGGCGAAGGGGCCGGTAGGCGAGGCATGAGTAGCCATTGCTGGAGGGCGAACGCTAGGCGATGCTATGCTATGCTATGCTAGCTTTGCATGTACAGCTTTGTTGACTACACATGGGGAGGATGATGGTCAGTCTGATGATGATGCTGCTGCGAAGGAGAGGTGTGAGTGTGTTTGTGAGGCTGGTGCATGTGAATGTGCATGTGGATGCGAATGTGTGGATGGATGGATGGATGGATGCGCGCGCGCACACGAGTCGAGGGAGGCAGGAAGCGAGAGGCGCAGCGGGAAATGTCGCGTCGGCGGTCGAGAGCGCAGGCGCTGGCGACGAGGCTGATCTACATACCTAGCATGCGACGACAATGGGAAGCAGTAACACCTCACGTGCGAGGCTGGACTCGACTGGCGGGAGAATGGCGTCGTAAAGCGACAGCTGGGGTTGGTTATGTTAGGTAGGCAGGTGAAGGCGTGGGAAGCAGACAGGCGACGGGACAATGGCCGTGTGCAATTGGGTGAGGGCGGGTCAGAGCCAGGGCAATGGTGGAGAAGAAGGCAGTAGATGAGTGTCGCCAAGTCACAATCGTGGACAGCGAGCAGTGGTGGGCGAGAGCGATGGAGAGGGAGATGTGTGTGTGTGTGTAGAGGCAGAGACGAAGCCAAAGTGAGGCGGAAGAGAAGAGAAGGAAGCAGAGCGTGAGTGAGTGAGTGAGTGAGGCAGGCCATCCATCCATCCATCCATCCATCCGTTTTCCAACTCTCTCTCTCACTCTCACACTCTCTCTCTCGCGCGCGCTCATCGTCTCCTCAGCTCCACAGAGGCTACGGCAGACACAGAGACTGACACCCACACACCCACTGACGACGCGGAACGAGGGTTTCTTTACGCATCTGCGCCGGTGGGTGGACGCTTCCCAGTCGCTTATTGCCACGGATCCACCCCGTTACCTGCAGTACAGTACTGACCTACACCACAGACCTACACTACACTACACTCCTGGGCCCATGCTGGTGACACCGCGGCGGCGCAGGTATCTTCTGCCCAGAGGCATGTACTCTACTGTACTGTGCTGTACTGCACTGCTCCATTCGCCGTGGCCATCCTGCCGATGCAGCGCTGGCTGATTGACAGATCTATTGATATACCTAGGTGGGCATCTCCCACCGTCGCTGGCGAATGAACGGGAATATAAGCCACATGCGAATGGGCGAGGATGCCTCTCGCACCACAGCACGACACAATACAAAACGACACAACACAACACACGGCGCTCCACTTGCGCTCCACCAGCCATCACATCACATCACACTGCCCACCACACATCCACACACGCATCATCCACACCACGACGCATCCACACACCACATGCCAGACGGGAAATGCTTGCCGGACGGTAATGAGGTACGGTCTAGTATGGCGCTGGAGAGTCCCTAGGGAGCGCGTCTCCACCCATCCACACCACACCGCACCGCACCCGCGTCGTCATTACCATCATCGTCAGCCACCGGCCACCTAGGTACAGTACAGTACCCAACCTACCCATCCAGCAACGTAAAGTACCGCACCGTACCGCACCGTACCGTACCGTACCGAGCTGTACTCCGCCACCGCGCAGTGCCTTATGCCCGTGAACCGTGGTCTGCACCACACCAAGCCCGCAATCCTGGCTGCTTGGTGCAGAGCACCTGTGCAGTACCGGCACTACGCGGCTGCAGCTGGCACATGCTGTAATGTGCTGCGATGCACTCGACATGCACGACAGCGCTCCTCCACTCGTGCGCGCTAGATCCGATGGGGGCTGATCTCCTCGCCTCTTCCCGTTAACGCCCCGTACCCGCTCCCGCTCCCGCGTCGTGCAGTATGTACCCTGACGCTTCCCAGCTTTCTTTGCCTTGTCGTAAGTACAGTACAGTACAGTAATCACGTGCACATCCTTGCCTTGTCTTGCCTTGTCCTTGTCCTTCTCTCCTTCGGTTTCTGATCGAAGGCGTACTGTAGACGTTCGGGCTCGGACTCGGACACAGCCGCATCCCTGTTCCGAGGTCGCCTCTGCAGATGAGATACTGTAATGTACGTACCCAACCCTTTCTTCTGGCGAGATAGACATCCCATCCCATCCTACTACAGGTAGCATGATAACGGTTCGGGATAGCCACGGCTGGACCTCATCACTTCCAGCGAATCATCACGCAATAATGCATTGTTCTGCCACAGCATAGGTCATCTTTGTCAGCGACTTCATCTGCTCTACGCAACCAATCACTGGTCCCACAGATCGCATCCCTCTGGCCTACGAACCGGGAGCTCACGAGGCTGGGGGGCGTGTTTCTAAGGCACCCTCGCGGTCGACGAGAGATGCAACGGCCATCACTCCTGCCCTTACGTCAAGCAAGCACACATGCACATACTGTATGCATCTCTACTGCACACATCCTGCTACGCATCGAGATATGGCAGAACGGCGTGCGTGTTTCAGGTGTGTCGCCCATCTGGCTAGCGAGCTAGGGAGGTACAGTAGGGCAGGCCCGGCGGCGTCAGATTGGCTCGGAAGGCGGTCCAGCACTGGGTATAGCGCTGGCGCACGCCGTGGGTGCCAGCTGAAGATCGGCACCACAGCCTGCACGGTCAACCCAAACCCGGGAGTGCATAAGTGCCTGCGTGCATGAGGGTGAGGGCGAGGGTGAAGATGAT